>JADMLD010000727.1:0-89291 GCA_017589585.1 Phylloscopus whistleri | reverse complement strand
CGAATTGCCCCGAGCATCGCCAGCGCCGTGGCCGTCGCCGCTTCCCCCGGGGAGCATCCAGAGCGCTGAGGAATCGCGCTGCCTTTGGCTGCTCTGTGTGTACAAGTCTGGCTTTGCTCTGCTTTGCTCTGCGAAGGGGCAGCGCAGGGTCCCCCGCACCCTGCCCGGGGTCTGGCCCGGGCTGGGGGCTGCGCACGGGGCGGACAGGAGGGTGTGTGGCAACAGCGGGGACGGTCAGTGTGACCGTCTGGAAAATTCCTCGTCAGGCGGCTCCGATGTGACTTTGGGAGCTGTCGGTGCTGGGGGCTCTCTTGTGCAAGCGCTCCCAGCCCTGCAGGGGATCAGGGCTGTCAGCCCCGGCTTATCTCAGCTGCTCCCCGTGGAGTTTGCACCCGCAGCCCCTGCTGGAGCCCCTCGCGGGCTGGGAGCAGCGGGTTCTCCTCAGCTCCGTGCGTGTGCAGTGTTGCACAGGATCCCCGCTCTGTGTGTGTGCAGTATTGCACAGGATCCCTGCTCCGTGCGTGTGCAGTATTGCACAGTTCTCCTCAGCTCTGTGTGTGTGCAGTATTGCACAGGATCCCTGCTCTGTGTGTGTGCAGTATTGCACAGGATCCCTGCTCTGCGTGTGCAGTATTGCACAGTTCTCCTCAGCTCTGTGTGTGTGCAGTATTGCACAGGATCCCCGCTCTGTGTGTGCAGTATTGCACAGGATCCCTGCTCTGCGTGTGCAGTATTGCACAGGATCCCCGCTCTGTGTGTGCAGTATTGCACAGGATCCCTGCTCTGTGTGTGCAGTATTGCACAGGATCCCTGCTCTGTGTGTGTGCAGTATTGCACAGGATCCCCGCTCTGTGTGTGTGCAGTATTGCACAGGATCCCTGCTCTGCGTGTGCAGTATTGCACAGGATCCCTGCTCTGTGTGTGTGCAGTATTGCACAGCTCTCCTCAGCTCTGTGTGTGTGCAGTATTGCACAGGATCCCCGCTCTGTGTGTGCAGTATTGCACAGCTCTCCTCAGCTCTGTGTGTGTGCAGTGTTGCACAGGATCCCTGCTCTGTGTGTGTGCAGTATTGCACAGGATCCCCGCTCTGTGTGTGCAGTATTGCACAGGATCCCTGCTGTGTGTGTGCAGTATTGCACAGGATCCCCGCTCTGTGTGTGTGCAGTATTGCACAGGATCCCTGCTCTGTGTGTGCAGTATTGCACAGGATCCCTGCTCTGTGTGTGTGCAGTATTGCACAGGATCCCTGCTCTGTGTGTGTGCAGTATTGCACAGTTCTCCTCAGCTCTGTGTGTGTGCAGTATTGCACAGGATCCCTGCTCTGTGTGTGCAGTATTGCACAGGATCCCTGCTCTGTGTGTGCAGTGTTGCACAGGATCCCTGCTCTGTGTGTGCAGTATTGCACAGGATCCCTGCTCTCTGTGTGTGTGCAGTACTGCACAGGATCCCTGCTCTGTGTGTGCAGTGTTGCACAGGATCCCTGCTCTGTGTGTGTGCAGTATTGCACAGGATCCCTGCTCTCTGTGTGCAGTATTGCACAGGATCCCTGCTCTGTGTGTGTGCAGTATTGCACAGGATCCCCGCTCTGTGTGTGTGCAGTATTGCAAAGGATCCCTGCTCTGTGTGTGCAGTATTGCACAGTTCTCCTCAGCTCTGTGTGTGTGCAGTATTGCACAGGATCCCTGCTCTGTGTGTGTGCAGTATTGCACAGGATCCCTGCTCTGTGTGTGTGCAGTATTGCACAGGATCCCCGCTCTGTGTGTGCAGTGTTGCACAGGATCCCTGCTCTGTGTGTGCAGTATTGCACAGGATCCCTGCTCTGTGTGTGTGCAGTATTGCACAGGATCCCCGCTCTGTGTGTGCAGTGTTGCACAGGATCCCTGCTCTGTGTGTGCAGTGTTGCACAGGATCCCTGCTCTGTGTGTGTGCAGTGTTGCACAGGATCCCTGCTCTGTGTGTGTGCAGTGTTGCACAGGATCCCTGCTCTGTGTGTGTGCAGTATTGCACAGGATCCCTGCTCTGTGTGTGCAGTGTTGCACAGGATCCCTGCTCTGTGTGTGTGCAGTATTGCACAGGATCCCTGCTCTGTGTGTGTGCAGTATTGCACAGGATCCCCGCTCTGTGTGTGTGCAGTATTGCACAGGATCCCCGCTCTGTGTGTGTGCAGTATTGCACAGGATCCCTGCTCTGCGTGTGCAGTATTGCACAGTTATCCTCAGCTCTGTGTGTGCAGTATTGCACAGGATCCCCGCTCTGTGTGTGTGCAGTATTGCACAGGATCCCTGCTCTGTGTGTGTGCAGTGTTGCACAGGATCCCTGCTCTGTGTGTGTGCAGTGTTGCACAGGATCTCCGCTCTGTGTGTGCAGTATTGCACAGGATCCCTGCTCTGTGTGTGTGCAGTGTTGCACAGGATCCCCGCTCTGTGTGTGCAGTATTGCACAGGATCCCTGCTCTGTGTGTGTGCAGTATTGCACAGGATCCCTGCTCTGTGTGTGTGCAGTGTTGCACAGGATCCCCGCTCTGTGCGTGCAGTATTGCACAGGATCCCTGCTCTGTGTGTGTGCAGTATTGCACAGGATCCCCGCTCTGTGTGTGCAGTATTGCACAGCTCTCCTCAGCTCTGTGTGTGTGCAGTATTGCACAGGATCCCTGCTCTGTGTGTGTGCAGTATTGCACAGGATCCCCGCTCTGTGCGTGCAGTATTGCACAGGATCCCCGCTCTGTGTGTGCAGTGTTGCACAGCTCTCCTCAGCTCTGTGTGTGTGCAGTGTTGCACAGGATCCCTGCTCTGTGTGTGTGCAGTGTTGCACAGGATCCCTGCTCTGTGTGTGCAGTATTGCACAGCTCTCCTCAGCTCTGTGTGTGTGCAGTATTGCACAGGATCCCTGCTCTGTGTGTGTGCAGTGTTGCACAGGATCCCTGCTCTGTGTGTGTGCAGTGTTGCACAGGATCCCTGCTCTCTGTGTGCAGTATTGCACAGGATCCCTGCTCTGTGTGTGTGCAGTGTTGCACAGGATCCCTGCTCTGTGTGTGCAGTGTTGCACAGGATCTCCGCTCTGTGTGTGCAGTATTGCACAGGATCCCCGCTCTGTGTGTGCAGTATTGCACAGGATCCCTGCTCTCTGTGTGTGTGCAGTATTGCACAGGATCCCCGCTCTGTGTGTGCAGTATTGCACAGCTCTCCTCAGCTCTGTGTGTGTGCAGTATTGCACAGGATCCCTGCTGTGTGTGTGCAGTATTGCACAGGATCCCCGCTCTGTGTGTGCAGTATTGCACAGGATCCCTGCTCTGTGTGTGCAGTATTGCACAGCTCTCCTCAGCTCTGTGTGTGTGCAGTATTGCACAGGATCCCTGCTCTGTGTGTGTGCAGTGTTGCACAGGATCCCTGCTCTGTGTGTGCAGTGTTGCACAGGATCTCCGCTCTGTGTGTGCAGTATTGCACAGGATCCCCGCTCTGTGTGTGCAGTATTGCACAGGATCCCTGCTCTCTGTGTGTGTGCAGTATTGCACAGGATCCCCGCTCTGTGTGTGCAGTATTGCACAGCTCTCCTCAGCTCTGTGTGTGTGCAGTATTGCACAGGATCCCTGCTGTGTGTGTGCAGTATTGCACAGGATCCCCGCTCTGTGTGTGCAGTATTGCACAGGATCCCTGCTCTGTGTGTGCAGTATTGCACAGCTCTCCTCAGCTCTGTGTGTGTGCAGTGTTGCACAGGATCCCTGCTCTGTGTGTGTGCAGTGTTGCACAGGATCCCTGCTCTGTGTGTGTGCAGTGTTGCACAGGATCTCCGCTCTGTGTGTGCAGTGTTGCACAGGATCCCTGCTCTGTGTGTGCAGTGTTGCACAGGATCCCCGCTCTGTGTGTGTGCAGTGTTGCACAGGATCCCCGCTCTGTGTGTGTGCAGTGTTGCACAGGATCCCTGCTCTGTGTGTGTGCAGTATTGCACAGGATCCCTGCTCTGTGTGTGCAGTGTTGCACAGGATCCCTGCTCTGTGTGTGTGCAGTATTGCACAGGATCCCCGCTCTGTGTGTGCAGTATTGCACAGGATCCCCGCTCTGTGTGTGTGCAGTGTTGCACAGGATCTCCGCTCTGTGTGTGCAGTATTGCACAGGATCCCTGCTCTGTGTGTGTGCAGTATTGCACAGGATCCCCGCTCTGTGCGTGCAGTATTGCACAGGATCCCTGCTCTGTGTGTGCAGTATTGCACAGCTCTCCTCAGCTCTGTGTGTGTGCAGTGTTGCACAGGATCCCTGCTCTGTGTGTGCAGTATTGCACAGGATCCCTGCTCTGTGCGTGTGCAGTATTGCACAGGATCCCTGCTCTGTGTGTGTGCAGTATTGCACAGGATCCCTGCTCTGTGTGTGTGCAGTATTGCACAGGATCCCTGCTCTGTGTGTGCAGTATTGCACAGGATCCCTGCTCTGTGTGTGCAGTATTGCACAGGATCCCTGCTCTGTGCGTGTGCAGTATTGCACAGGATCCCTGCTCTGTGTGTGTGCAGTATTGCACAGGATCCCTGCTCTGTGTGTGCAGTATTGCACAGGATCCCTGCTCTGTGTGTGCAGTGTTGCACAGGATCCCTGCTCTGTGTGTGCAGTATTGCACAGGATCCCCGCTCTGTGTGTGCAGTGTTGCACAGGATCCCCGCTCTGTGTGTGTGCAGTGTTGCACAGGATCCCTGCTCTATCACTCATGTGCCACAGAGCACAACCCTCCCAGGCACACCTCGCCTGCTCAAACCTAAAAACCTCCTTTGGCAGCTTATTCCAGCAAAAGTGATTTCCCTGGGTGTTGTAGTAGTTTCCCTGCCCTGTTAATATTAATTGCAATTAATATTAATTAGGATGTCCGGAGATTAATGAGGATGTCAGCAGTCCAATGCCTGGACTCGGCTCCTGCCTGCTGGGTTTTGCCTTGGCTGCTGAGCTTTTCCAGAATGGGGATTCTGAGCATCCAGTGTCCTCCTTCCAAAGTGATGATACTTGCAAATATTTATAAACTCACTCCCCAGATGTTTATTTAGGAAATCAAAACTCTGGAACTCTCCGATGCCTCTCATTCAAAGGCATTTTCCTCAATTCTAGAAGAAATACTTTTCCTCTCCTTTCTACAACTTTCTACTTTTTGTCCTGTTTGGTATCAGCCCTTTTCACAGGGTATTTATATGGGGAGCTTTTACTCCAACTATTTCCTTTCAGAGCCCCCTCCAGAGGGGGAACCTCTCCGTATTTTTCATTACAGCCCAAAAAGCAGGTTTGGCCTGCCACTGCTCAGAATTCTGGCGTTGCCTTCTGAAGAAATGCGTTCCAAGAGAATGGATCTGCCGGGGACAGGGTGTCCGTCCCGCGGCTGGCCCGGACGGGTCCCTGCGGTGCCGGGGTGGCCTCGGCAGCCGGGCGGGGCGGGGGGGGGCAGCACGGGATGGCTCGGGGCTGGGGGCTCGGGGCTGGGGGCTCGGGGCCGGGAGCTCGGGGCTGGGGGCTCGGGGCCGGGAGCTGCTGCCTCTGCCACCGCCCGAGGCAGGGCTGCGAGTGTCCAGCAGGCACGGGTGGGCCCGGCTGTGCTGCTGCACACGCGTGTGCCCTGTCCCCAGCAGGCACGGGTGGCACGGGCTGCACACGCGTGTGCCCTGTCCCCAGCAGGCCTGGGTGGGACTGGCTGTGCTCGCTGCACACGCGTGTGCCCTGTCCCCAGCAGGCACGGGTGGGCCCGGCTGTGCTGCTGCACACGTGTGTGCCCTGTCCCCAGCAGGCACGGGTGGGGCGGGCTGTGCTGCTGCACACGCGTGTGCCCTGTCCCCAGCAGGCACGGGTGGGCCCGGCTGTGCTGCTGCACACGCGTGTGCCCTGTCCCCAGCAGGCACGGGTGGGCCCGGCTGTGCTGCTGCACACGCGTGTGCCCCGTCCCCAGCACGCCTGGGTGGGACTGGCTGTGCTGCTGCACACGCGTGTGCCCCGTCCCCAGCTGTGGCGCTCCCTCGGGCACGCAGGGCTGTCGGGGAGGTGCCCGAGGGACGGGAGCGCTTCCTCCTGCCCCGTGTGAGCGCTGCCGGCGGTGCCGGGCTGCCCAGAGCTGAGCGGTGAATGTGCAGCGGTGCCTGACCCCGTTCACCTCCCGGCTGCGAGCTGTGATTTCCTCACGGAACCTTCACCTCTCCAGGGTTGCCCTTGGCAGGACAGCTCCGATTCTTAACCTGTGCCCGCTCCCCTTGCTGTCTGTCCTGAAACTCTCCCTGCTTCTCCGGTGCCCTTTTCGGGTGGTGACAGCACCTGGCCCCACACGGCAGAGCAGAGCTGCTGGTGCCTCCTGCCTGTGCTCTGACCGTGAGTGAGGGTTGTCCAGCACCCCCAGGGAGGCACAGCCTCTGTTCCTGGCGGGGGTGACTGTGCTGGTCCCTGCTGGGGCACAGCTGAGGGGGTTTGTCCCTCGGTGCGATGTCACTCTCCTCTGGCTTTCGGTGCCTCAGCAGGGGCAGTGGTGGGGTCCCCACGCCTGGAGGGCTCTGACAGCCCCGTGGGTGTGGCACCTGGGGACTGGGGTTAGCAGTGACCTCGGCAGTGATGGGGGCTCGGTCTCAGAGGGCTTTTCCAATCCAAACAGTTCTGTGGTTCCATGGTGAAATTGTTTTGCAACGCTCTGAAGTCAGTCCTGCCTCCAGCAGCCCCTGGTTCCCATTTCTGCTCCCCTCTGCAGCCCCCAGGGCACTCAGCCCACGCTCCTGTGCTGTGGAGCTGCTGCTCCTCTGCCTCAGAGCTCAGCTGCTGCCAGACAACCAGGCTGGCCTGGTGGGGCCAGAGCAGCCCTGCCTGCCGGCAGCAGAGTTTCTGTCCGTGGTCAGTTCCCAGCAGCTGGAGAACAGGGGGCTGTGCCAGCCCCACACCCACCCCACGGCACCTTCACTGGCACCTCCTCTGGTCCTTGTCCTGGCTCCATCACCAGCGAGGGGCTGCACCATGGGACACAGCCAGCCTGTAACTTTGAGCATCTGCTTTGAGTTCCTTTGTCCCACATTAAAACTTTTGTCACCTGGGACCCTTCTGAGAGCAGTCAGCCGGGTCCAGGTGTGTGTCCTGCAGTGTGGAAACGTCCCCAGGGGTGGAGGTGGCCCGGGGACAGCTGTGTCCTGGCCCCGGGGTCAGTGCCTGAGGCAGGGGAGCCAGGCAGCGTGGAGAGTCCCCACTCTGGGGAGCCCCCTTTGCTCCCCAGAGCTCTTAGTTCAGTTCTGTCAGCCCCGTGGTGTTGGGGGTTCAGTTCCTTCCATTAACTCCTGAAGTTGCACTGTCTATCAGGGTGTTTCAATTACTTGCTGTCTTCATGAAGCTGGTGTTTAACTCCTGATCTTCCACCTCTTGTTCCCATGCAGCATCACTCTTGTTCCTCAGTGATCTGGTGATTCATGTACTTGATGCTGACACTTGCTGGTGAAGGGGTGGAAGCACACCAACATCTTCTGCTGGTTTGTTGGAATCTGGGAGCACCCAAACCCATCTTCTGCTGGTTTGGTGGGAATCTGGGAGCACCCAAACCCATCTTCTGCTGGCTTGGTGGGAATCTGGGAGCACCCAAACCCATCTTCTGCTGGTTTGGTGGGAATCTGGGAGCACCCAAACCCATCTTCTGCTGGTTTGGTGGAATCTGGGAGCACCCAAACCCATCTTCTGCTGGTTTGGTGGGAATCTGGGAGCACCCAAACCCATCTTCTGCTGGTTTGGTGGGAATCAGGTGCTTCCTCCTGCTCTGTAAGCTCGTTGCATGGCATGTCTGCCTGTCCTGGGTGTTTTCTGGCAGTTGCACTAAAACTGCAAGGCAGGAAATGTCACTTTCTAGGTAAGTCAGGCAGATTATTTTCTCCTCTGAAGACCAAGTCACCCTGCCCCTGATTCATGGTGGGACTCATCCAGGAATCTGGTGTGTACTCCCAGCTCCTACTGCAATAACAGCAGGAAAAATGTCCTTGAAAACCACGTATGTCCTAAAACTGCCAGAGCCAGGGAACATCTGCCCCTGGGAGGGCATCTCTGTATCCAGAAGCTGCTTTCCTCGTGTGCCATGTGTGCACCTGCCCCTGGGAGGGGACCCTCTGCCCTTCAGCGTGTCTGTCACTGCTGTCCCTGCTGGAGGGAGCCCCTGTCCTGCCCTGTCCTGCCCTGTCCTGCCCTGTCCTGTCCTGCTGTCCCTGGCCCTGCTGCAGCTCTCCAGCCAGCCCTGGTGGCACGGGCTGCCCTGGTCCTGCTGGGCTCTGGGAGGCTCAGGGCAGGTTTGGGAGGGGCTGCTGCAGAGTTCCCTGCTCAGGGAGCTGGGGCTGTGGGGGGCCAGGTTTGGATGCCTGGAGTGCTCTCTGCAGCCACGTTTCAGCTGTTCACTTTCTCCTGATTTCCCAACCAGAGAATGGAATGTTGTGAGGGAATTGTTGTGCTTGAGTAAATAAAGCAGTCATGTCCATTACCAGATTAAAGAGTGCCTTGTTTTGAAAGTTTGGTGGCACATTTTCCTCCTGCCTCTTTGATCCTTTAACTCTTTGACAGCCACCTTATTCCATTCCTTGGTTTCCAGGCTGGTGGGAGTCCTGACTTCTACCCTGAGACAGAGCAGCACCAATGGCATTGCCAGGACTGCCCTCAGGAATGGTTTGGGGAGGGAGGAAATGTTCCTTGCTGCACACAGGGACTGCAGAATTCCAGTCAATCGCTGCAAATTCCTGCCCTTGTCTCTGCTGTGAAATGGCTCTGTGGGAGGGGAAGCAGCTCCAGGGGGTGCTGGCTTGGACAGGGGGGGGAAGCTCTTCCCTGGTGGTGCTGTCACCCCTCTGCTCTGTCAGCTGAGGGGAACGCCTGGCTGGCTCCTCTGGGACAGCAGCAGAGGCAAATTAGAGCAGAAGTGATCCAGAGGTGTGGTGTGAAACTTGGGCTTGTGGCTGTAGATGGACTGGTTGTGGAACTGACCTGGACAGCTCTTTCCAGTGGAAGGAGCTGCTGTGAGTAACCAGGAGCAGCCCTGGGGCTTTCCTGGTGGAGCAGAGCAGAGCAGACACAGGTTCTGTGGGTGCTGTGCCCCAAGGATGCCAGCAGGGATGGGGACAGAGGCTCCCAGGAGCAGCACTGGGGCTTTCCTGGTGGAGCAGAGCAGACACAGGTTCTGTGGGTGCTGTGCCCCAAGGATGCCAGCAGGGATGGGCACACAGGGAGCAGCACTGGGGCTTTCCTGGTGGAGCAGAGCAGAGCAGACACAGGTTCTGTGGGTGCTGTGCCCCAAGGATGCCAGCAGGGATGGGCACACAGGGAGCAGCCCTGGGGCTTTCCTGGTGGAGCAGGGCAGAGCAGACACAGGTTCTGTGGGTGCTGTGTCCCAAGGATGCCAGCAGGGATGGGGACAGAGGCTCCCTGGAGCAGCAGGGGTTGCACAGGTGTCTGTGAGGAGCTCTGTGGGAGGCACAGCAGGGATGTGACACCGGGTTTGTCACCTCCCCTGCTCAGGAAAAGCCTGGCTCTTCCCAAGGGCAGGTTCAAAAGGGCCCAGGCTCCCTCCTGATTCCACAAGAGCTGAGGCAGCTGAAGTAGCACAGGTGCAAGAAACCTGTATTTTTATGGCTGTATTCAATCATCTTTCTGCTCTGTTAACAAAGGGTTCTGGATGGACACAAATGCTCTTGAAAACAGGCTCAGGGGTTTGTGTCTGCTTTGTGATTTCTATCAATTTTTCCACATGAGAAGTCAGCCAGACAGGTATCTGAGGAACCTGAGGCTTCTGCTTTTGTAGAATTGTATTTAAAAATGGTCTGTGAAAGTCTTCTGTGAGGAAAGTGTCTTGTCTTTCCCAAAACTCCAACTCTGTTGTGTTTCTGAACAGGTTCAGGTGCAGTTTCCCATTTTTCCCCTGTGTGAGGGCAGGATCTGGCAATGGCTCAGTGTGGTCAGGGTGAGGGTGCAGAGCTCCTCAACCCTCCCCAGCTTGCCCCGTGTTTGTGGGGCTCAGAGGGGTCCCCAGGGGCTGCTCGGGGTGTGCAGGGACAGTTTGGATCAGCTCTGCTCTCAAGTGACCTGCAAGTACAGAGTGTGGATAAATCTGTCAGTTACCCACTGCAGATGACGTAATAAAGATAATTTTCCATTTTATTTTTAGACTCTGAGTGTCACAGTGAGAAAGGAAGAAAAACACCATAATGATGTGTCTAAAGCCCTGAAGACACTTGCAACAATCTTAGACTCATTTCCTCCATAATGCTTTTATTTTGCAGTTTTGGTGATGATGTGTCTGTTTTCCTTCTGCTAAATCTCTGATTTATTTGGGTCTGATGAGTCTTGCTGCTGGCAGCAGTCCTAGGAGCAGGGTAACGTCTTTAGGGAGAGGTTTGCCTGTTGTGCTGTGTGTGATGGATGTGCTTGCTCCTGTGCTGTGGGAGAGCTGGGGCAGCAGCTCCTGGCACAGCTGGGGCAGACACGGACTCACTGTGCCAGGGGAGCTGCTGTGGGCTCAGCTGAAAAGAAACACCACCTTTATTTATTTGTTTGTTATTTGAGAAGGGTGGCACAGGATGGAGATTGTTGTAAGGGAAGCAAGGAGTGTCACAGAAATCAGATTTGTGCTGATGTCTGTCAGGAGTTCTGTGCTCCTCCAGGGACTCAGGTTGCAGAACCATGGAATGGTTTAGGCTGGGAAAACCCTCCGAGACCATCGAGCCCAGCTGGACCCCCAGCACTGACAAGCCCACCGCTCACCTGTGTTCTGCTTTTCAACTCTCTCTTACCCTTAAATAAAAGAAAGCCCCTCTGCCCCGGCTCCAAAGGAAACAGAAAGATTTATGGCTGAAATGATGGTCCTGAGTAGAGCAGGGCTCAGTCTTGCAGAGCTGGAGCTGACCCAGCAGGGGCTGCCTGGACAAGGTGCCTGACCTCAGGGGACAAGGGGAGGAGGAGTGTGTCACTCACACCCAGCCCTGGGTGCCGTGTCTCTGAGAGGGGCTGGGTGCTGTCCCCAGGCAGCTGTGGCACAGCTGGGCTGCTGCTGCTGCGGGCAGGGGGGCCCTGGTTTGGGGAGCCAGCAACAGGGAACTGCTGCTTGGGGTGGCCAGGCCTCTGCACCACAGAAGGCAGGTGGCATCTGTGAAATCCCCTGGGACCAAGGTGTAAAGGCTGGCCACGTGTGGCTGCTGGGGGCCTGTGCTGTTGGGGAGCCCTGGGAGCGGGCAGGGCTGGCAGGGCTGCCCCGTGTGCCCCGTGCCCAGGCCGTGCTGTCCCGTCCCGCAGGGCTGCAGTGCGTGTGCCAGCTCTGCGAGCACACCAACTTCACCTGCCACACGGAGGGCGCCTGCTGGGCCTCGGTGATGCTGAGCAACGGGCGCGAGGAGGTGGTCAAGTCCTGCGTGTCCCTGCCCGAGCTCAACGCCCAGGTCTTCTGCCACAGCTCCAAGAACGTCACCAAGACCGAGTGCTGCTACACCGACTTCTGCAACAACATCACGCTCCGCCTGCCCCTCGGTGAGTGCCCAGCGGGGCGGCGGCTCCGGTGCTCCCGCCCCGGCAGGGAACGCGTCCCTGGGGCTGCTGTGGCACACAGGGGGGTTGTGCCAGCCTGCTCCAGGGAACACGGCCGTGGAAACCCATCCCTGGAGCTGTAGTGACACACAGGGGGGTTGTGCCTGCTCGTTCCAGGGAACACGGCTGTGGGAACCTGTCTGTGGGGCTGTGGGAGCCCATCCCTGGGGCTGTAGGGTCTGGCTGTGACACACAGGGGGTTTGTGCCAGCCTGTTCCAGGGAACACAGCTGTGAGAGCCTGTCCCTGGGGCTGTAGGGGCTGGCTGTGGGGCTATAAGGACTGGGTGTGACACACAGGGGGTTGTGCCAGCCTGCTCCAGGGAACACGGCTGTAGGAACCCGTCCGTGGGGCTGTAGGGTCTGGCTGTGACACACAGTGGGTTTGTCCCTGCTCATTCCAGGGAACAGGGCTGTGGGAACCCATCCCTGGGGCTGTAGTGACACACAGGGGGTTTGTGCCAGCCTGTTCCAGGGAACACGGCTATGCGAGCCTGTCTGTGGGGTTTTAGGGACTGGCTGTGACACACAGCTGGGTTTGTCCCTGCTCATTCCAGGGAACAGGGCTGTAGGAACCCGTCCGTGGGGCTGTGGGAACCTGTCCCTGGGGTTTTAGGGTCTGGCTGTGACACACAGTGGGTTTGGCCCTGCTCGTTTCAGACAGCAAAACGCAACCTGCAGCTCTGCTGGCAGGAGAGGGAATCTCTGGCGTTTCCAAAGGTTTCCCGAAGGCTGGCCCCGCTGTGCTGGGAGCACGGGGCCCCTGGGGGCAGGAGCGGTGCGGGACCCCCCTGGCTGGAGCAGAGCCGGCATCCCGAGCCCTGGGGCCGCGCGGGGTGGGGCAGCTGCCCGGGGTGTCACGGAGCCTGGCCCTGCAGGGATCAGCAGCTGTGAGAGGCCTGGCCCTGATGGGAGGGAGGAGAAGGGTGGCACTCCCAGGAGCTCAGTGTTACCCTGCTGGTGCCGTGTGACCCTGCCAGGCTCAAACTGTGTAACGGAGCTGATTTGGTGCTTCCTGGAAATAAATATTAGAACTATTTTTAGCATCATTTTAGTTTCATTATTTCTTCTTCTGTCCAAGATTTGAGTTTGTTCCAGGCTTTTTTATAAAAAGGTGTGAAATATACTGTTTTATCAGGTGAAACCTTTTACATACACTAACAACATAGATGTGTTATGGGTAAGAAAGGTGCAAATTAATGCACAATTAAAACTATCACTTGACTTTAAGATGCTATCATGTATTTTTTAATGGAATTTGAGAGGCTGTTGCTGGGCAGACTGTGGGGAGCTGCTGTGGGAGCCCTGGGCACTGTCACCTCCTGGTGAACCCTGGTACCCAAGCTCACCTGTGCCGGGGGGCAGGAGTGAGGGTTGTTTAATTGCTGCCAAGGATCATTGATGTGATGCCTGAATCCCCACAGACAATTGGGTCACCCTAGGACATTGGTTTTCTTTCAGCTGCCCACAGAAGGGACACACTAACTGTGGCCATGCTCCAGAAATAAAGTGCCACGGTGGTTTTCCCAAGCTGGGAAGAAAGCTGCTGTTTCTAGAGGAGCAGTGGAGGCACATCTGCTGCTCCAGCACTTGGACTGGGGCTTGCAAAAGCTCTACTTTCAGATTTCAGTGTGGCAGTCGATATGTGGTGGTCGACACAGACACTGCACTCAGGTGCTTCACCACAATCATCAGAAGGCTTCAAGCATCAGCACCTTGTTATTCAAAAAGTCTCCCACACCTTTCCTCTGTATCTCCCAAGAGCAGCTCCACACAGCCCTGGCTCTGTCTCTCTTTCTTCCTCAGTTCTGGCTGCTCCATCCTGTCCCTGGCACGGCCCCTAACCCTGTCTGCCCTACGTACAGCATCTCACCTGTGCTGGCCCTTGCACCACCTCCTATCCCCAGCTCCTCTCAGCACAGCCAGCAGACTCCAGCAGACTCCAACTGAACTCTTCCCACCTAACTGACTCTTTATCACACCCATGGCTGTGAGGGCAAGGCTGTTTCCACTCCAGGATAATTAACACAGCTGTAGCATATCAGAGGGGAGGCTGCCTTCAGCAGCATCTCCTTTTGTCCCCCCACATCTCAGTACCCAAAATATAAAAATACAGGATTCTTACCCTGAGCCCTTTGCTCTAAAGGTTCAGGGGAGCTGGTGTTGGTGGGGATGGCAGCAGTGCCAGTGTGGTTTCTGTGCTGGCCTTTCCCTTCCTCACACAGTTCATGTTGCCAGGGGGTGGTGTGGGGACAGCCCTGGGGTCATCCCTTGTCTCAGACACCTGACAGGGGGCACCTGATACGGACACCTGGATGTGGAATGTCTGCTGTGCATTGTCTGTGTCATCTGTCTCTGTCCATCTCCATCTATCTTCATCTATCTCTATCTACCTCTGACTGTAGCTTTCTCTGTCTCTCTATCTCTATTTTCTATATCAATCTCCTAATCTACCTTTGTGTGTGTATATGTATTTATTTCTTTATGTATATATATATTATATCTACCCCCTTTCCTGCTGACCTGTCCTCATTAAGCAAATTCCAGTTTAGGAGTGGAGCATGTGGGCATGAAAAGCTTGCCTTTAGGCAGGAGTGACTCTCCTGGAGGAGGAGAAACCCTGAGAAGGCCCAGCACGGTGCCCTGCTGGGGGACAGGACCTCCTTTGTGCCTTTCTGGGACACAAACCCCCCCTTCAGCCCCTCTCCATGGGGCTGGCCAGGCTCAAGGGCCGGGTGGGGCTGGGAGCAGGCTGGGCTGATGGAAAGTGTCCCTGCCCATGGCAGAGACTTGCAAACAGCTGAGTTTTGAGGTCCCTGCCAACCCGAAGCATTGTGGGGCTCTGTGGCTGTAATCAGCCCAGGTTTGTGTTACCAGGGAGTCCTGGGGAGCAGAGTGGGGGTCTCTGAGGGCACAGCAGGGTGTGCTCTGGTGCCACTGCCTGAATTCCCATGGCAGAGCTGCAGGTGGCCATGCCTGCCCCACTCAGCACAGGCTGGGGCCTTGGCTGACAGGGCATGGCTTTTCCTTTGAGTGGTTTTGGGGCTTTTTTACAATGTCTGAAAACCTTTAAAGGTGGATTAAACCTGGGTCTCTGCTTTTATATCCTCCTCCTTGTGGGCAGGGATTTCGTTGTGGCACACTGCATCAGCAGGTGGAAGGGTCAAAGTGCAGGATGGGTCTGCAGTAACTGGTTTTCTTCTGTCACCCTGGATTCCTTTCCAGGTTTCTGCTGGTTTAACTGGGATGCTTTCTGCCCCAGCAGGTGACTTGAGATGAGCTTCTCCTGTCACAGCAGGGCTGCAGAAAGCAGCTTGAGCACTGCTGCCTCGAGGGAGCTCCCCATGACAAATCATCCCTTGTGCATCACATCCCTCGAGGCATCACATCCCTCGTGCTTGTTCTCTCTGCAGAGCTCACCACCGTGCCCTCAGCATGCAACAGGCTGGCTCGAGTAGCTGCTGATCAGACCTAGGTTTTTCCAGCTCTAGTTTTGTGTCTCACAGGAATTTTGGGCCATATTTGAGATCCAAGAGACAGAGTTTGTGATCTCTGCCCGCCCCCAATGGTGAGTGGAGTTTGTAGTCATGGTGGAAGCTGGAGAAACTTAATTTTAGACTCTAGCCCAAACTGTACTTTTGAATACACCTGTAGAGCTGACCAGAGCCTCCCCATTAATAGATATGATATATTTTCTTACTAGACTGGAAAGAATATGTGATTTTGCCTGCTGAGCAGCCTGGGAACACACACAGCTCAGGGCTTTTGGAAGCCTTGCAGTGTCAGAAGGAACTGCTGTGTGTGAGAATGTCTTTTCCATTGGAGGGATTTTTTTTTTCTGCCTGCAAGTACTATTTTGTTTACAGCAGCAGGACCATAACTACAGCGTGTTGTGAAACTGCTGAGTGCTGCCAGATGTGCTGCCAGATGTGCTGCCAGATGTGCAGATGTGCTGCCTTTGGCTCACAGGCGGCAGCAGGCTCGGTCTCTGCTCCTGGTCACTCAGAGCACCGAGTGCTGCTGGGCACTGTTGGCTGTGCACAGCGCTGGGGCCGGGCCTGCAGCACCTGCTGTGGCTGCTGGGGCTGCTGGAGCTGCTGGGGCTGCTGGGGCTGCTGGGGCTGCTGGGGCTCCTGGAGCTGCTGGAGCTGCTGGGGCTGCTGGGGCTGCTGGGGCTGCTGGGGCTGCTGGGGCTCCTGGAGCTGCTGGAGCTGCTGGGGCTGCTGGGGCTGCTGGGGCTGCTGGAGCTGCTGGGGCTGCTGGGGCTGCTGGGGCTGCTGGAGCTGCCGGGGCTGCTGGAGCTGCTGGGGCTGCTGGGGCTGCTGGAGCTGCTGGGGCTGCTGGGGCTGCTGGGGCTCCTGGAGCTGCTGGAGCTGCCGGGGCTGCCGGAGCTGCCGGGGCTGCCGGGGCTGCCGGGGCTGCCGGGGCTGCCGGGGCTGCTGGGGCTGCTGGGGCTGCTGGAGCTGCTGGGGCTGCTGGAGCTGCTGGGGCTGCTGGAGCTGCTGGGGCTGCTGGAGATGCTGGAGCTGCTGGGGCTGCTGGAGATGCTGGAGCTGCTGGGGCTGCTGGGGCTGCTGGAGCTGCTGGGGCTGCTGGGGCTGCTGGGGCTGCTGGAGCTGCTGGGGCTGCTGGGGCTGCTGGAGCTGCTGGGGCTGCCGGGGCTGCTGGAGCTGCTGGGGCTGCTGGAGCTGCTGGAGCTGCTGGGGCTGCCGGGGCTGCCGGGGCTGCCGGGGCTGCTGGAGCTGCCGGGGCTGCTGGAGCTGCTGGGGCTGCTGGGGCTGCTGGGGCTGCTGGAGCTGCTGGGGCTGCTGGGGCTGCTGGAGCTGCTGGGGCTGCCGGGGCTGCTGGGGCTGCTGGAGCTGCTGGGGCTGCTGGAGCTGCTGGAGCTGCTGGGTCTGCTGGGGCTGCTGGAGCTGCCGGGGCTGCCGGAGCTGCCGGGGCTGCCGGAGCTGCCGGGGCTGCCGGGGCTGCTGGGGCTGCTGGAGCTGCTGGGGCTGCTGGGGCTGCTGGGGCTGCTGGGGCTGCTGGAGCTGCCGGGGCTGCCGGAGCTGCTGGGGCTGCTGGGGCTGCTGGAGCTGCTGGGGCTGCTGGAGCTGCTGGAGCTGCTGGAGCTGCTGGGGCAGGAGATTTCCCGGGGATGCGGTCAGAGCTGGCAGCAGCGATCGGCGGGGCACAGCAGCTGCCCGCAGCCCTGCCCAGCCCCTGCCCGACCGAGAAGCTCTCGCTGCTCAAAGCCTCCCCATCGTTTTCCTTTGGTTACTGTTTGCGGTGGCCTAAGGACAATAAACGTCTGTTTTGTTCACTTCATTGGAACCACGTTGTTTGTCAGAGCTGGTGGGAGGAACTGGCCAGGTGTGGGCAGCGTCTCCCGCGTGTTCGTGTTCACCAGCCCTGCAGGGAGGAATGGACCTCCTTCCTGCCCGGAATGAGTCTGACCACCCTGCAGGGAGGAATGGACCTCCTTCCTGCCCGGAATGACTCTGACCACCCTGCAGGGAGGAATGGACCTCCTTCCTGCCCGGAATGAGTCTGACCACCCTGCAGGGAGGACGGGGGTTTGGGCGGCACACGGGAAGTGCTGAACAGCCGGGGACAGCTCCTGCCCTGTGCTCTGCACCCGCTGCGAGTCCGTCCCCCGGCAGGCACAGAGCCAGTCCTGCCCTGCAGAGAGCCAGTCCTGCCCTAAACAAAGCCAGTCCTGCCCTAAACTGAGCCAGTCCTGCCCTAAACTGAGCCAGTCCTGCCCTAAACAAAGCCAGTCCTGCCCTAAACTGAGCCAGTCCTGCCCTAAACAAAGCCAGTCCCTGCCCGGAGCCAGTGCTGCCCTGCCCAGCATCCCCTGCACAGTCTGGGGTGGCAGGGCGGGTTCGGGGAGGCCCTGGAGCTCCTGGGGTGGGGATCTCTCCGTGCTGTGCCCCAGCCCTGTTTCAGGGAAACCTCAGCCCTGTGCAAACAGGAGAAAAACGTTTCGGAGACCCCAGCACGTCAGTTAACAAGCAGCAGCTCCAGGGAGGAATCCTGCTCATAAATACCCCTCCAAGCCTCCCAGGTCACCCTGGAGCAGCCTCCTGAAGGCATTACAGGAAAAACCTGTGAACAGAAGGTACCAGCTTTGTGTTCAGAAGGGCTGGAGTCGTGCTGGTGAACAGATGTGTGGTACTGACTGGAGGGAGGCAGCAGTGGGTGCTGAGCCTGTTTGCTGCTGCTTCGGAGGTCCCACATCACTTTGGCCACTCGAACTCCAGGTTATGGTGTGCTTGTGGCCCAGCTTCTCCCACCTGGCATGGGATGGAGTTTGTGATTCCTACATCTTCTGCAGCCCTGAGATCTTGTTTGTACTCGTGGCTCTGAGTGTTGAGGGGTTTTTATGGGTCGTATTTCCGGTTTGGTTTATTTGGGGGGAAAGTGCTGGCTGATTATTTTTTTCCAGACTTATTTCAAACTTTGGGGGCATTAAAAGAATCGTGTGTGTGTGTTCATGTGCAAGTGAATGAATCCCTTGGCAGTGCCTTCCTAGAGCTCCTTGGGTGGTGATCAGAGTGCTGACCTGAGGCCAAGCCTCCTGCACAAAAGGTGTGGGGGAAAGGCTCAGTCACCTACAGAAACGTGCTCTGCTCTGTCTGTTCTGTCTCCTGGCCAGGACAGTCGTGGGAAAGCACTGACTGGAGAACAGGAGACTCAGGGGTGACCTTATCACTCTCTGCAGACACCTGAAGGGTGGCTGTGCTCAGCTGGGGTTGGGCTCTTTCTCCAGGCAGCACTGACAGAACGAGAGGACACAGCCTCGGGCTGTGCAAAGGGAAATACAGGTGGGATATCAGGAAAAGGGTTGTTTTAACAGCAAGAGTGATAAATTCCATACTGGAATGGCCTGCCTGGGGAGGTGCTGGAGTCACCATCCCTGGATGTGGTTAAGGAAAGGCTGGATGTGGCACTGGGTGCCATGGTTTAGCTGAGGTGTTGGGGCTGGGTTGGACTTGATGACCTTGGAGGGCTCTGTCAGCCTGGTGGCTCTGTCACTCTGTGACTCTGTCACTCTCTGGCTCTGTGGCTCAATCACTCTGTGACTGTCACTCTGTGGCTCTGTGGCTCTGTCACTCTGTCACTCTGTGGCTCTGTGACTGTGGCTCTATGGCTCTGTCACTCTGTCACTCTGTGGCTCTGTGACTGTGGCTCTATGGCTCTGTCACTCTGTGGCTCTGTCACTCTGTGGCTCTGTGGCTCTGTGGCTCTGTGGCTCTGTGGCTCTATGGCTCTGTCACTCTGTGGCTCTGTCACTCTGTGGCTCTGTGGCTCTGTCACTCTGTGGCTCTGTCACTCTGTCACTCTGTGGCTCTGTGACTGTGGCTCTATGGCTCTGTCACTCTGTGACTCTGTCACTCTGTGGCTCTGTGGCTCTGTGGCTCTGTGGCTCTGTGGCTCTATGGCTCTGTCACTCTATGGCTCTGTCACTCTGTGGCTCTGTCACTCTGTGGCTCTGTGGCTCTATGGCTCTGTCACTCTGTGGCTCTGTCACTCTGTGGCTCTGTCACTCTGTGGCTCTGAGGCTCTCTCTCTCACCGCGTCATTGCCCCACAGCCCCTCAGCAGTCCCCCTGGCAGCTGGTGTGTCCCAGCTGTGTCACAGGTGTCCCGTGTGTGTCCCAGGTGTGTCCCAGGTGTGTCCCAGGTGTGTCCCAGCTGTGTCCCAGGTGTGTCCCAGGTGTGTCCCAGGTGTGTCCCGTGTGTGTCCCAGGTGTGTCCCGGGTGTGTCCCAGGTGTGTCCCAGGTGTGTCCCAGGTGTGTCCCAGGTGTCCCGTGTGTGTCCCAGGTGTGTCCCAGGTGTGTCCCGTGTGTGTCCCGTGTGTGTCCCAGGTGTGTCCCAGGTGTGTCCCAGGTGTGTCCCGGGTGTGTCCCAGGTGTGTCCCAGCTGTGTCACAGGTGTCCCGGGTGTGTCCCGTGTGTGTCCCAGGTGTGTCCCAGGTGTGTCCCGGGTGTGTCCCGTGTGTGTCCCAGGTGTGTCCCAGGTGTGTCCCAGGTGTGTCCCGGGTGTGTCCCGGGTGTGTCCCGTGTGTGTCCCAGGTGTGTCCCAGGTGTGTCCCGGGTGTGTCCCGGGTGTGTCCCGGGTGTGTCCCAGGTGTGTCCCAGCTGTGTCCCAGGTGTGTCCCAGCTGTGTCACAGGTGTCCCGGGTGTGTCCCAGGTGTGTCCCAGGTGTGTCACAGGTGTCCCGTGTGTGTCCCCGCAGGCTCGGAGGCTGTGGGCGGAGCGGGGCGGCGCCCGGCGGTGCTGGCGGTGGCGGTGGCGGTGGCGGTGGCCCTGGTGGCGCTGGTGGCGGTGCTGGCGGCCTGCACGGCCCGGGGCTGGCGCTGCCGAGGGGCCAAGCCGCCCAGCGTGGAGGAGGCGCTGTGCGAGGGCGCCCTGGTGCGCTCCGGGAAGACGCTGAAGGATCTCATCTCCGACATGACCACCTCGGGCTCCGGCTCCGGTAGGTGCACATGGGCACCCTCAGGGGCTCTGGGGGCTCCTCCTCTGCCAAACCTCCACAATCCAGCTCCTTGTTGGGGGGCAGCAGTCAGAGCAGGGGCCGAGGAACCAGAACCCGGTGCGGAACGCAGCGCTGCCGGCTGCCGCAGCACGGCTGGTGACGACAGGTGCCGGACTCACCTGGGCGGATCAGGATGATGCTGCTGCTGGAGCTTTCCGTGTTTCATAGCAGGATAATGTTCCTCCAAATTCTTGTTTTGAGCAGAACATTCGTCTTTTAAACATTTTTCCCGTTTCTGGTATCTTCCCTGCTGTGATGCCTCCACTGCTACTGAGAACTTGTTAAACCAAAGAAACCCAAAAATGAGGTGGGAATTCACAAATTCCAGCTCATTTGACCAGCGGCACGTCTGGGATGTATAGCCAAACTTTCCCTGACTAGAACTTCTATTGAAAACTCTGTAAACCACGCTTGCTTTTATTTGTAAGCGAAAAATTTACAAATGGTGCCTAATTTAATTTGTTTCCATGAGCTGCATACCTCTGAGGATTAAGTTGTTGTTCTTCCCTAATGCTTTTTCACGGGTCTAATGAGCAGATTTTGGCTTTATTTATGCTGAAGTTTTTAACTGTTCCCAGCCACCTCTGAGCCAGGAACAGGGCTGGACTTGAGCAGGGCCAGAGTCCCACGCACCGGGGTGATGTGTTCTGACTTCAGCCAAAATCAAGGTTGAAGAAAAGAAAAGAAAAGAAAAGAAAAGAAAAGAAAAGAAAAGAAAAGAAAAGAAAAGAAAAGAAAAGAAAAGAAAAGAAAAGAAAAGAAAAGAAAAGAAAAGAAAAGAAAAGAAAAGAAAAGAAAAGAAAAGAAAAGAAAAGAAAAGAAAAGAAAAGAAAAGAAAAGAAAAAGAAAAAGAGAAAAGAGAAAAGAGAAAAAGTTCCTTGTTTTAAGTCCCCAATAAATACAGAATTAAATCAAATCAGGCAGGTTTTGCGGCTGGCAAAGCACAGTGGAACCACTATAATAATTTATTTTTCTTTTCAAAAATTTCAGCCAGAGTAGAGCAACTAATTGACTGCAGGACAGCTGCAGTCTGTATCAAACCCAATGGAGTAGTTTGGGTCAAACTTTAAAATTTTTACTGGGGTTTTAACAAAACTTTTTTCTATGTACTGCCACTGGGAAGCAGCATCAGCAAGTCTGATTTGGGGAGGTATTGGTCGGGAGAGGATTCTCCCTTGGTAGTCTTGGAAAGCCAAGCCGTGGGTGCAGCTCATGGGAGAGCTCAGCGCTGGGTTTGAAGGTGCCAGCTGAGCTGTTCCACAGGTCCTTGTCTCTCCTTTTCGCCAGGGCTGCCCCTGCTGGTGCAGAGAACCATCGCCAGGACCATCGTCCTGCAGGAAATCGTGGGGAAAGGACGGTTCGGGGAAGTCTGGCGCGGGAAATGGTGCGGGGAGGACGTGGCTGTGAAAATCTTCTCCTCCAGAGACGAGCGCTCCTGGTTCCGGGAGGCAGAGATTTACCAGACGGTGATGCTGAGGCACGAAAACATCCTGGGCTTCATTGCTGCTGACAACAAGGGTGAGCGGGCAGCACCGCCGCCCCCCCGCCCCTCGGAGAGCTTCTCCAGTCCCGACAATTCCCTGAGTCCCTGCGGTGGCCCTGGCAGGGCTGGGGTGGTGGCTGGACTCAGTGTCTCAGAGTGCTCCCCGACCCAGATGATGGCCCTCGCTGTTTTTGGAACACATACAATGATCTGTGTTCCTTTTCTGGCTAAGCAAAGGTGGCCCGTCCACCCTGGGCAAGTCCAGTAGATTGGTCCAAATCAGGTGGTAATTGATGAGTTATGAAACAATAAGTTCTGTCCCTACTCACTGTCAGCTACCTACCTACCCAACTGGCTCGTGGCTGCCCTACGCCCCCAGCTCCTGTCCTATTTATTAAAATATGACATCATTACAATTCATACAAAGTGTACAAGAGGGCTACAAAAAGGCTACTAAAAAGCCACAAAATACAAAACTCAACTACTCTGAATTACACAATTTCCTAGCCATACTGACAAACACATGTACAGAGCCCACAGATGGCAGGAGCGCTGCTGTGGATCAAGTCCTTGCAATTGTCTCTTGCCTTGACTTGGAGAGGCCAAGAGCACCCAAAAGTTCAGTTTCCCTGGTACCATTTCCCCCGTGCTCCAAGGGGAGAGCCCATAGAAACAACGTCCTTTGTGTTGGTGGGGTTCTGTATTCAGTCTCCAAATGCTTGTGCTTGTTCAGCTTCTCTGCAGCAGCCTCCTCCAGCAGTGTTCTGGTTCTCTGTCACACCCTGAGTGTCTGTTCTGGTTCCCTCACAGTGTACTGTCACACCCTGAGTGTCTGTTCTGGTTCTCTCACAGGGTACTGTCACACCCTGGGTGTCTGTTCTGGTTCCCTCACAGTGTACTGTCACACCCTGAGTGTCTGTTCTGGTTCTCTCACAGGGTACTGTCACACCCTGAGTGTCTGTTCTGGTTCCCTCACAGTGTACTGTCACACCCTGAGTGTCTGTTCTGGTTCCCTCACAGTGTACTGTCACATCCTGGGTGTCTGTTCTGGTTCTCCCATAGCACACTGGCACACCCTGAGTGTCTGTTCTGGTTCTCCCATAGCACACTGGCACACCCTGAGTGTCTGTTCTGGTTCTCCCATAGCACACTGTCACATCCTGGGTGTCTGTTCTGGTTCTCCCATAGCACACTGTCACATCCTGGGTGTCTGTTCTGGTTCTCCCATAGCACACTGTCACACCCTGGGTGTCTGTTCTGGTTCTCCCATAGCATACTGTCACACCCTGGGTGTCTGTTCTGGTTCTCCCATAGCACACTGTCACACCCTGGGTGTCTGTTCTGGTTCTCCCATAGCACACTGTCACATCCTGGGTGTCTGTTCTGGTTCTCCCATAGCACACTGTCACACCCTGGGTGTCTGTTCTGGTTCTCTCATAGCACACTGTCACATCCTGGGTGTCTGTCCCCGTCCCCACTGCACCCAAAGCACCACCCCGAGCTGTGGGGCTGCCCCGAGCTCCTTCCCGGTGCCACAGCAGCACGCCTGCTTGCTTGCACTCCCCAAAGGAGAAGGCTTTCCCCAGCTGACGTTTTTCACCCTCTTGTTTCCTCTGGCCAGATAACAGGACGTGGACGCAGCTGTGGCTGGTCTCGGAGTACCACGAGCAGGGCTCCCTCTTTGACTTCCTGAACAGAGGCACGGTGACGGTGCAGGGCATGGTCAGGCTGGCGCTGTCCGTGGCCAGTGGCCTGGCACACCTCCACATGGAGATCGTGGGCACGCAAGGCAAGTGCTGCCCTCAGCCTTCCCTTGGGGTGTTTGAGGAGCTTCTCAAAACCGCTCACGGGTGACCTGGTGTCGTGACCTGGTGTCGTGACCTGGTGCCGTGACCTGGTGCCGTGACCTGGTGCTGTGAGGTGTTTCCAGGCTGCCGACGCCAGGGGGAACAGTGCGAGTGTGAGTGATGCAGTGAGGCAGGGAGGGAGGGGGGACGCTCCCTTCCCGCTGCCACGGCCTGAAGTGGCCTTGTCAGTGCTGAGGAATGGCGGGACTCGGTGGTCTTAGAGGGTTCTCCTGACCCCATCCATTCAGCGATTCTGTAATTTTCCAAACAAATCTGGAGGGTGAGCTTCCAGTTTCTCTTTTTGTGTTTTATTCCTGAAACACAGATATTGAAACAAAAATGCCCCTAAAGTTTTCTTTTGAGGTTGATGACATTTAGCAGAGCTTTCCTTGGTTCAAAGTAGGCTTCAATATCTCTACAGGGTACGGTAACAAAAGTGAATAAAATGTTTTTTACACCTGTGCTCTACATTAAAATCCACACCGTTGTTACCAAAACTGGAGGCGGTTTGTCTCGCTGTGAGCAGGGAAGCCAGCCATCGCACACCGGGATCTGAAGTCCAAGAACATCCTGGTGAAGAGGAACGAGACCTGCGCCATCGCCGACCTGGGGCTGGCAGTGAAGCACGACTCGGTGCTCAACACCATCGACATCCCCCAGAACCCCCGCGTGGGCACCAGGAGGTGGGTGAGGCCCTGCAGCCCTGGGGACGGCTCCTCACAGCCTTCCCTCCTGCAGCCAGGGCCCCTCTGCCCCTGCAGCCCTGGGGACAGCTCCTCACAGCCCTGCCCTCCTGCAGCCAGGGCCCCTCTGCCCCTGCACCCTGGGGACAGCTCCTCACAGCCCTGCCCTCCTGCAGCCAGGGCCCCTCTGCCCCTGCACCCTGGGGACGGCTCCTCACAGCCCTGCCCTCCTGCAGCCAGGGCCCCTCTGCCCCTGCACCCTGGGGACAGCTCCTCACAGCCCTGCCCTCCTGCAGCCAGGGCCCCTCTGCCCCTGCACCCTGGGGACGGCTCCTCACAGCCCTGCCCTCCTGCAGCCAGGGCCCCTCTGCCCCTGCACCCTGGGGACAGCTCCTCACAGCCCTGCCCTCCTGCAGCCAGGGCCCCTCTGCCCCAGCACCCTGGGGACGGCTCCTCACAGCCCTGCCCTCCTGCAGCCAGGGCCCCTCTGCCCCAGCACCCTGGGGACGGCTCCTCACAGCCCTGCCCTCCTGCAGCCAGGGCCCCTCTGCCCCAGCACCCTGGGGACGGCTCCTCACAGCCCCGCCAGGGGGTGGGTGGGTGGGGGAGGCTGCAGAGCCTCTGTGCAGTGCAGCTCTCTGCCCTGCATGGGGCATGGTGTGCTGGTCACCCTGGGGAGGCTGCAGAGCCCCTGTGGCTGCTCTCATGCCCCCCGTGGGACATGGTGTGCTGGTCACCCTGGGGAGGCTGCAGAGCCTCTGTGCAGTGCAGCTCTCTGCCCCCCGTGGGGCATGGTGTGCTGGTCACCCTGGGGAGGCTGCAGAGCCTCTGGAGCTCTCTGCCCCCCGTGGGGCATGGTGTGCTGGTCACCCTGGGGAGGCTGCAGAGCCTCTGGAGCTCTCTGCCCCCCGTGGGACATGGTGTGCTGGTCACCCTGGGCAGCCCCACTGCTCTGGGCCTGGGCAGGGCACAGCTGCCAGCACCACGAGGGCTCAGGGGCCCCGCAGGTGGCAGCACAGCTGTGGCCTTGGGAGCTGCCCCAGCAAAGTGACCTGTGTGCCCCAAAGGTACATGGCCCCCGAGATCCTGGAGGATGCGATGAACATGAACATCTTTGAGTCCTTCAAGCGCGCAGACATTTACTCCCTGGGGCTGGTGTACTGGGAGATAGCCCGCAGGTGCTCCGTTGGAGGTGAGCCTTCGGCCTTTTCACCCAGTCCCAGCTCGGTTTGCCCTGGAAGGGACGTTAAAGCTCTTCTGGTCCCACCCCTGCCATGGGCACCTACACAATAAATCTTCCCCAGGGATCACTGAGGAGTACCAGCTGCCTTACTATGACCTTGTGCCTTCTGATCCTTCGATAGAAGACATGAGGAGGGTTGTCTGTGAGCAGAAGCTCAGACCGAGTATCCCAAACCAGTGGCAGAGCTGTGAGGTAAAAGCAGCTTTCTAGTTTATTCTAGCTTTATTTTGGAGGGGCTTTTTTTTTTTCTAGTTTTCTTTTGTTACTTGTATTTTCAACTTTAAGTTAAGACAGACTTTTTCAGCGAGAGACAGGGCACTCAATGCCCAGCTTCTCCTGAATTTAGAACCTTCAGATGTCTAGCTCTCCTTCAGAACAATACAGAGAAAATTCTTTGCACCACGTGCTCAATGCTGTCCAAGGTGTGTCTTTATTGCTGCTGCTGCTGCTGTGTCACTGTTTCAGAGCTGCATTCCATCTCCCTCTCTTAAAACCGGAAAGCAGGGGGTGGTGGTTGCATCCCTGGCTGGTGTTCTTGTCCCACTGCAGACACTGGGGGTACCCCCGGGTGCTGTCCTTGTCCCACCGCAGACACTGTGGCTGTATCCTGGCTGGTTTTGACCCTGTGTAGCCCCTGTTTGTACCCAGTGCTGTTCCTGTCCCTGCAGACCCCGTGTGTGTCCTGGCTGTTTTATCCCCTGCACCCCCTGTTCATACCCCAGCTCTGTTCCCTGCCCCTGTTCACACCCGGGCTCTGTTCCCTGTCCCTGTTCGTACCCTTTGCTCTGTTCCCTGCCCCTGTTCATACCCTTTGCTCTGTTCCCTGCCCCTGTTCATACCCGGGCTCTGTTCCCCGCCCCTGTTCATACCCTTTGCTCTGTTCCCTGCCCCTGTCAGTACCCCGGGCTCTGTTCCCTGCCCCTGTTCATACCCCAGCTCTGTTCCCTGCCCCTGTTCACACCCGGGCTCTGTTCCCTGCCCCTGTTCATACCCTGGCTCTGTTCCCTGCCCCTGTTCATACCCCAGCTCTGTTCCCTGCCCCTGTTCATACCCCAGCTCTGTTCCCTGCCCCTGTTCATACCCCGGGCTCTGTTCCCTGCCCCTGTTCATACCCCAGCTCTGTTCCCTGCCCCTGTTCATACCCCGGGCTCTGTTCCCTGCCCCTGTTCATACCCGGGCTCTGTTCCCTGCCCCTGTTCATACCCGGGCTCTGTTCCCTGCCCCTGTTCATACCCCAGCTCTGTTCCCTGCCCCTGTTCACACCCGGGCTCTGTTCCCTGTCCCTGTTCGTACCCTTTGCTCTGTTCCCTGCCCCTGTTCATACCCGGGCTCTGTTCCCTGCCCCTGTTCATACCCCAGCTCTGTTCCCTGCCCCTGTTCATACCCGGGCTCTGTTCCCTGCCCCTGTTCATACCCCGGGCTCTGTTCCCTGCCCCTGTTCACACCCGGGCTCTGTTCCCTGTCCCTGTTCGTACCCCAAGTGTTGGTTTATGCCCCTGTTCGTACCCTTTGCTCTGTTCCCCGCCCCTGTGGGTAGCGCTGCCCTTCTCGCCGCAGGCGCTGCGGGTGCTGGGCCGGCTGATGCGGGAGTGCTGGCGGGGCAGCGGCGCTGCCCGGCTCACCGCGCTGCGCGTCAAGAAAACCATCTCGCAGCTCTGCGTGCCCGAGGACTGCAAAGCCTGAGAAGGCTCCCCGCGGGACGAGAGGGGAAGGCTCTGCTGCCCACCTCCCCACGAGTGATCGTTCTCCTGTTTCTGGTCTACCTCAGACGCCGCGGGTCCTGCTGCGGTGCCGGGCAGAGCACCGACCCCGGGTGCTGCGTCCGGCCGCGGCACCGGGCAGCTCGGGACTCGTGGTTCGGGTTTGGAACGGCAAGTCCGTGACTTGCTTTGGGTTTTTAGAGTAAATCAGACACCAATGAATGGCAGGAAAGAGCTCAAAGCATCACGAGAGTGTAAAAATGCCTTCGGCTGCTGTGCTTTTCATCCTTGTCAGACCCCAAACGTCCTGGAAGTGTCTGGTGTTGGTTAATGCCTGTTTGTGAGAGAAACCTCATGTGCTATTCTCAAACAAAGTAAGAGACCAAATTAACCCAGCTTTTTACCTTTTTACCTTTTTTTTTTCTTTTTTTTCTTTCCCCCAGGGATCTGAAAAGGGGTTGTCAGTAAATGCATTTTGAATTACCATATTTATAATTAACCAAGCAATTAAAAAAGATGGAAGTTCCACTAAGTGCGTACACTGTGAACAAAACCATTGAGTCAGTTCCCTATCAACATTTATTTTTATTGTCTCAATTTCACACACAATATCATGGTTAAAATTTGAGTTGTTTTACTCTGTCTTTTGTTCATCAAACACATCAACCAAGGGACAACTTTTCCTTTTAACGGTTAGTAGGAAAAATAATAGAGGCAATACTTTTCTGTTAGCTGTGAAGGGATGGAACAGGAGAAATTCTGCCTAAACTGAGAAAATATTTATTTTAAGTGATATCTTTCCGGTCACTGGCAACATTTTTAGTGCCTTTTGATGTATGGGGGGAAGCTTTAACAAAAGCCAGTGTGGCCTGCTCAGAGGTTCCTTACAGAATTCTGTAACAGCACCAGGCTGGCCATGAACATTAACATTTCTGACCAGGTTTCCATCATATCACAAGTCAGCAAAGGGAGCTGTGTTTGAATTCAACAACGTTCTGGCATTTTGTGAAATTTTGCCCACTCCGTGGCCCACATGTTTGAATATAGTGTCGGAATATTTTTAACAGGCAAAATTGCACATTCGTAGTCTTACGGTTCTTTAACCGTTTCTAAATCCGTCTGGCCCACGGAAATTTACCCCAAAGATGTTTCCAGAGTAGCAAAGCTCTGCAGCACCTGATGCGGCCCCGCAGCCCCGCGGCAGGCAGCTGCTGGCTGATCACGGTGTGTGGATCAGTCGTGGGGCAGAGTCTGCCGGCCGGAGCTGCTGTGGGGAGGAACGGGTTAAACTTTTACTGGGCGCGGTGCTCGGTGCTGCCGGTACTTCGGTGTCGTCCTGCTGTCCTCAGCCTCGGGACACTGCGGGTCCTTGGTGGCTGTCAACTGCCCCTAAATCGGCTTTGATGCCATTCACCCATTTGCTGCTGTGGGTCCTGAGCAGCGCAGCACTCTGTGAGCAGGGCAGCGCTCAGTGCAGCGCTCAGTGCAGAGCTCAGTGCAGAGCTCAGTGCAGCTCTCTGTGGGCAGCGCTCAGTGCAGCGCTCAGTGCAGAGCTCAGTGCAGAGCTCAGTGCAGCGCTCAGTGCAGAGCTCAGTGCAGAGCTCAGTGCAGCTCTCTGTGGGCAGCACAGCGCTCTGTGGGCACTGCAGCGCTCTGTGAGCAGTGCAGCTCTCAGTGCAGCTCTCAGTGCAGTGCTCAGTGGGCACTGCAGCGCTCTGTGAGCAGGGCAGAGCTCAGTGCAGCTCTCAGTGCAGTGCTCAGTGGGCACCGCAGCGCTCTGAGAGCAGGGCAGAGCTCAGTGCAGCTCTCTGTGGGCAGCAGAGCGCTCTGTGGGCACTGCAGCGCTCTGTGAGCAGTGCAGCTCTCAGTGCAGCTCTCTGTGGGCAGCACAGCGCTCAGTGGGCACTGCAGCGCTCTGTGAGCAGGGCAGAGCTCAGTGCAGCTCTCAGTGCAGTGCTCAGTGGGCACTGCAGCGCTCTGTGAGCAGCTCAGCGCACTCCCCTGGCTGCCGGCAGCTTTCCCTCCCGTGCCCTTTCTCTGATAACATTAAGGTTGTCTGGGAGACTGACGGCAGCCCGGTCCGGTGGGAGGTGTCCCTGCCCAAGGTGGGAGGTAAAACGGGAGAAGCTGTCAGGTCTCCTCCAACCCCAACCATCCTGGGTTCTGTGATTCAGTTCTTCCGGGCTTCACCTGCATGAACCGCCCCGCGGAGCTCAGCGAGGTGACTTTACAGGCTGCGTGAGGGATAATCTTGGCTACTGTGTGATCCAAAGCCTGGTGCTGGCTTGACTATCAAAAAAAATTTGCAAACCTAAGATCCAGCATCTGTTCTTGTAGTATTTACAAGAACATACTTAAAAAAATCTTTATCTTAAAAAGGAAGAATCAAAGCTTTATTTTTTTTAAGTGGGAAAGGAGTTTAAGTTTTCAGTTCCCCCCCTGGAGTCTCTGAATGTTTTTGAGCCGCCTGGTAATTTGAACAGGACCCTTTTGGTGCCTGGCTGGGAAGTGTGGCTGGAGGATGCTCAGCTTCTCCTCACACAGGCCACAGCTCCAGCCCCAGAAGTGCTTTAACCTTTTCCCTGGACATCCCTTGGCTTCAGACATCACGGTCTGTTTGCCCTGGCTTTTCACCTAACTCAGTATTTTTGCACTGGTTTTCTTTTCTCTTTTGTTGTTGAGAGGTGAAGGTACATTTTGATGAACTAGAGCTGAACATAACTGAGCCAAGGGCTGATGTTATTGTATTGAGCTCTGAAATGTTTGTAAACTCTGCACTCCTCCAGAAAAACTCCAAAGAACCCTTATTTTAGTGGCCTTTCCCCTCCATGTGGGTTTCTGTTGTAATTTAAGCACGGGGGTTATGCCAAGACACTTCTGTGCAGTTGGGGAGGCTTAGGTTTCCTCAGAGGTTACAATGTTCCTGATAATCTTCCCTTAAAGCACAAGCTCTTAAGCTCATGAAAATTTTCAAGGTCGAGGATGCTCAAAACCTGTCACCACATTCAGCCTCTCCCAGTTGATACTTCTAACTGGGGGGAGTTACCAATATTTTATAATTTGCTTCTAATAACAGTTCAAAGTTTAATGTCGGGATTATGCTCTGAAAGGGAAAGTTAATTAATGTTTCCTGTAGCACCTAATTTTTTTGTGTTACTTGAACTGCTGCCCCCAGACTCTCCTTTGGGAATTCAGGTTGTAATCTCCTCTGCACCTCTCTGCTTTTATAATTTGCACTTAATCAAGCTCATTCCCTCACATGGCACTGTAAAGAGTCCTACAATATCTTACTCATTGCTATGTCACTGCTTTGCTCGGTACTAGATCCAGGAATGATAAATAAATCAGTTTAGAGACATGCCCAGTGCCTACAAGGGGGCTGGACTTGGAGCAGGGCAAGTTCTCCTCCATCCCCACCTGCCCGGAGCTCCTGTGCCGAGGCGGGGCTGGGGCTGGCCCCAGCTGCCCCGGCTGATGGGGAGGAGGTGTTTGTTCAGCCTGGGGGCAGGGGACAAGGGACAGGGGCAGGGGACAGGGGCAGGGCTGGCACTGCAGGGCTCTGAGCAGGGACAGGGACAGGGACAGGGACAGGGACAGGGACAGGGACAGGGACAGGGACAGGGGAGAGGGGCAGGGCTGGCACTGCAGGGCTCTGAGCAGGGACAGGGGCAGGGGACAGGGACAGGGACAGGGACAGGGGACAGGGGCAGGGCTGGCACTGCGGAGACAGGGGACAGGGGACAGGGGACAGGGACAGGGACAGGGACAGGGACAGGGACAGGGGACAGGGGACAGGGACAGGGACAGGGGACAGGGGACAGGGGCAGGGCTGGCACTGCAGGGCTCTGAGCAGGGACAGGGGCAGAGACAGGGGACAGGGGACAGGGGACAAGGGCAGGGCTGGCACTGCAGGGCTCTGAGCAGGGACAGGGGCAGAGACAGGGGACAGGGACAGGGACAGGGGCAGGGCTGGCACTGCAGGGCTCTGAGCAGGGACAGGGGCAGGGGACAGGGGACAGGGGACAGGGACAGGGACAGGGGCAGGGGACAGGGACAGGGGATAGGGGACAGGGGCAGGGCTGGCACTGCAGGGCTCTGAGCAGGGACAGGGGCAGGGGACAGGGGACAGGGGACAGGGACAGGGACAGGGGCAGGGGACAGGGACAGGGGATAGGGGACAGGGGCAGGGCTGGCACTGCAGGGCTCTGAGCAGGGCGGGTGCCACAGGCTCCGCTGCCCCTTTGGCTGCCCCGGTGGAGAGGCACAAACACATCTGTGTGTCGATGAAGGGTACAGTTCACCCCCCTGCTGTGGTTCTGTGGGGTCTGTGAGGATGGGGTGTCCTTGGGGTGTCCTCGGGGTGTCCTCGGGGTGTCCTTGGGGAGCCCTGGGCCAGCAGCGGGGTGCCCCCAGCAGCACTGCAAACGTCCCCTCCTCTGCCCTTGGCTGTGCGAGCTGTGCGTCTGTGACTGCAGGGATCACCCCCACGGGCTGTGGGACCCCAACCCCCAAAGCTTCTGGGGACAGAGCTCCATGCTCTGCTCTGACGGGCACAACGATATTGATGAATGTACAGGGAATAAGCATTGAGGTACAATATATTTCTACAGGATATACAAAATGTGCAATAAATTGTAACTTAGGCTGAATGTATTTTTGGCGTAAATGGACCAGATGTATTTTGAATGTAGCTGTGACACTGTGTCTAAGCCTGCTGTGATTCTCACTCCCTAAGAAAAACGTGTCCTGTTTTGTCAATCTACAAACCACTTCCTGTCTTGTCTGTTTTTGAAAGAAGCATTAGTATTTCATCTGGAACACTGTAATATTTCTGAACTAAGTATAGCAGTGCAGTGCTAACTTCAACCCTTGTGTTGTGAAATATCTGATCTGTGTACACTGCAGAGTTATTTTTAAAACTATTGCTAAAGTTATTGCTTGGTATTGCAGCTGCCTGGATGTAAATAATGGTTTAGCTGTTTTATTTTCTATGTGGATTTGGGGAAGACGTGGCAATTTTAATAAATTCAGCATACTCTGCCCTTGTGTTCCTGTGGCCTGAAACTGTTCTTGTGTTCATCGTGTGAGGGGAGAAGGGCTGAGCCTGTTTGAACCTGCAGAAACCTTCACTCGTGGCTCTTGCACCCACACCAGTGTGTGCTCTCGCTGGGCTCCCTTTCAAGCAGGACTCCCTGATCCTGCTCTTCCAGCTGTTGAGGTTTTCAGTGGTGTAAATCTGAGGGACCAGCTCACCCTGAGCACCTCAGCTCTGGAGTGTTTATGCTCGAAAATTCCCTTGACACAGCCATAATCTGGGGATTTAAATCAGGCTTTTCTTTAACTTAAAACGTGTCAAAATGAAACCTGCCATGCTGTGACCCAGAAACTTCAGTGGCTTTTGAAGGATACTGTGGGCTTTTTTTCCCTTAAAAAGACCTTTGCATTGTAGCAGCGGCTTGTGAGCTCTCGGGTCCCCGCACATCCCCGGGAAGGAGCCACCGCGCGGTGCTGGCCCGGCCGGGCAGCCGGGGCTCGGAGCGGGTCCCGGTGCAGCAGCGGGGCCGGGGCTCACCGGTGAACAGCGGCTGCCATCCCCCGGCCGGGCAGCCGGGGCTCGGAGCGGGTCCCGGTGCAGCAGCGGGGCCGGGGCTCACCGGTGAATAGCGGCTGCCATCCCCCTGCCGGGCAGCCGGGGCTCGGAGCGGGTCCCGGTGCAGCAGCGGGGCCGGGGCTCACCGGTGAACAACGGCTGCCATCCCCCGGCCGGGGCCGCGCCGCCCGTGCCGTGCGCGGGGGAGCTGCTCCTGCGGCAGCGGAGACATCCCTGCCCCGGGACAGCGGTGCTCCAGGGCTTGGCTGGAGCAGCCGAGAGGGGGGTGGGTGCTCCTGTCCCTGGGTGTTCGTGTCCCTGGGTGTTCCTGTCCCTGGGTGCTGTGCCTCGATTGATGCCCCGCGGGTGGGTGCTGCTGTGCTGTGGGGTGCGTGTCAGAGGGGTGGGGTGCGTGTCAGATGTGTGAGGTACCTGTCCGAGGTGTGGGGTGCCTGTCGGGGCTGTGGGGTGCCTGTCCGAGGTGTGGGGTGCCTGTCGGATGTGGGGTGTCTGTCTGAGGTGTGGGGTGTCTGTCCGAGGTGTGGGGTGCCTGTCGGGGCTGTGGGGTGCCTGTCCGAGGTGTGGGGTGCCTGCCGGGGGTGTGGGGTACCTGTCCGAGGTGTGGGGTGCCTGTCCGAGGTGTGGGGTGCCTGACGGGAGTGTGGGGTGCCTGTCCGAGGTGTGGGGTGCCTGTCCGAGGTGTGGGGTGCCTGCCGGGAGTGTGGGGTGCCTGTCCGAGGTGTGGGGTGCCTGTCCGAGGTGTGGGGTACCTGTCCGAGGTGTGGGGTGCCTGTCCGAGGTGTGGGGTGCCTGTCGGGGCTGTGGGGTACCTGTCCGAGGTGTGGGGTGCCTGCCGGGGCTGTGGGGTGCCTGTCGGGGCTGTGGGGTGCCTGTCCGAGGTGTGGGGTGCCTGTCCGAGGTGTGGGGTACCTGTCCGAGGTGTGGGGTGCCTGTCGGGGCTGTGGGGTGCCTGTCGGGGCTGTGGGGTACCTGTCCGAGGTGTGGGGTGCCTGCCGGGGCTGTGGGGTGCCTGTCGGGGCTGTGGGGTGCCTGTCCGAGGTGTGGGGTGCCTGTCGGGGCTGTGGGGTGCCTGTCCGAGGTGTGGGGTGCCTGCCGGGGCTGTGGGGTGCCTGTCCGAGGTGTGGGGTGCCTGTCCGAGGTGTGGGGTGCCTGTCGGGGCTGTGGGGTGCCTGTCCGAGGTGTGGGGTGCCTGTCCGAGGTGTGGGGTGCCTGTCGGGGCTGTGGGGTGCCTGTCCGAGGTGTGGGGTGCCTGCCGGGGCTGTGGGGTGCCTGCCGGGGGTGTGGGGTGCCTGTCCGAGGTGTGGGGTGCCTGTCGGATGTGGGGTGCCTGTGCGAGGTGTGGGGTGCCTGCCGGGGCTGTGGGGTGCCTGTCCGAGGTGTGGGGTGCCTGCCGGGGCTGTGGGGTGCCTGTCCGAGGTGTGGGGTGCCCGCCGGGGCTGTGGGGTGCCCGCCGGGGCAGCGGAGGGTACCGGGGCTGCTGGCGCAGCTCTCCCCAAGGTGCTGCGCTGTGCTCGGGTGAGGTGTCGCTGATTTCTGCTCTCAGCTCGCTCGCAGATGAGTCACTGGGTTTCAGGAACGTCAGAGGGGCTGCCGGGGGAAGCGAAACGCGCGGTGTTTGCGAGCACTGCGCGGGTGAGGGTGAGCAGGAAAAGGGGAAGAGGCTTTGTTTGAGTCACCCGCTCCCCGCGCTGCTCAGCGCCTTGGCGAGAGCCGGTGACACCCAGGGGCGCGGATGGTTTTCTCAGGAAAAGGGAGAGTGCTTTCCCCCGTGCCTGCTGTGCCTTTCAAACATCTTTTCTCTTCCCCTTAACCCGGAGGGGTTCCCCCGTGGAGCTCGGAGGTGGCGGACAGGCATCCAGACCCGTTGTTACGGTGCTGCTGTGGGTGCAGCACTCACTCCCCTGCCGCTGTCTGTCCGCCAGGAGAGGCTCAGGGGCCGCAGGCACCGCCCGCACATCGGCCACCAACCCTCCCCCAGCTGCGAGGAGCGGATGTTTCCTGACAGGCGGCTTCTCTGTCCGGCATGCCGGGTTTCTGAGGGATGAACGTTTAGGATGGGGATGTACTGACACTTCAGCCATCCAGGGCAATGAGGGGATCCCCTGCAGTGGGGGAAACTCCACGCCAGTGTTTCCCTGGCACTAAGAGCTCATCTGCATCAGCAAATGTCACGCACCTCCTCCATGGACACCCACCCCTGCAGCCCCTCCATGGACACCCACCCCTGCAGCCCCTCCATGGACACCCACCCTTGTGCCTCCTCCATGGACACCCACCCTTGTGCCTCCTCCATGGACACCCATCCCTGCAGCCCCTCCATGGACACCCACCCCTGCACCTCCTCCATGGACACCCACCCCTGCAGCCCCTCCATGGACACCCATCCCTGCACCTCCTCCATGGACACCCACCCCTGCACCTCCTCCATGGACACCCACCCCTGCAGCTCCTCCATGGACACCCACCCCTGCACCTCCTCCATGGACACCCACCCCTGCAGCTCCTCCATGGACACCCACCCCTGCAGCCCCTCCATGGACACCCACCCCTGCAGCCCCTCCATGGACACCCATCCCTGCAGCCCCTCCATGGACACCCACCCCTGCAGCTCCTCCATGGACACCCACCCCTGCAGCCCCTCCATGGACACCCATCCCTGCAGCCCCTCCATGGACACCCACCCCTGCACCTCCTCCATGGACACCCACCCCTGCAGCCCCTCCATGGACACCCATCCCTGCAGCCCCTCCATGGACACCCACCCCTGCAGCTCCTCCATGGACACCCACCCCTGCAGCCCCTCCAGGGCACTGTCCTGCCCTCGCTCTGCCTCCCTCCCAGCTTCTGCCCTTGGCCTTCAGCTGGGGTTCCCCTCTGCAGCTGGAGGCCCTGCACTGGCACCGTCGGCCAAAGGCAGTGGTACCTCCCCACCTTTGCCAAAAGGCGAGCTGAGGATGCTGGGGATGCCGAGCAAGTCAAGAGCATGAGCAGGCTGAGGTCAGGTGAGTGCCCGGGGCAGGCAGGGCTGCAGGGACAAATCCTGGCAGGGCAGCAGCTGCTGGTGAGAACTGTGTGCAGGAACGGAAAAAATAAGCAGATTTCCGTAACTGCCAAGGCCGATTCTTAACCCCCGTGTGAGCAGGAGGCACCCCGAGAGCCCGGGGCTCTGCTGGGAGGGATTTCTGTAACTCGCACCTAAACCACAGATCACGTGGCGGCCCTTCCGCTCTCGCCCTTCTCGGAGCGAGGCAGCGGGGCCGTGGCACAGCCCTGAGCCCCGGCCCTGAGCCCCGGCCCCGAGCCCCGGCCCCGGCCCCAGCTCCGGCCCCAGCTCCGGCCCCGGCCCCGGCCCCGGCCCCGGCCCGGCCCGGGCATGGCCCTGCGGCGGCTGCTGCAGCCGGGCCCCGGCGGCGGCCCCGCGGGCGCGGAGCAGGCGCTGCCCTCGGAGGGCAGGAGGATGCAGCACCTGGCCAGCACGGTGGGCACGCTGCCCCGCGGCCGCAGGCAGGTACGGCTGGGCAGGGAACCCCACGGCCCCGGCTGCGGGACGGAGCCCGGCCGCTCCGTGCCCCTGGGGTGGGGTGCGGAAGGGTGACCTGACCCCCGGCTGCTTTCGGGGAGGGAGCAGAATTTGGGCAGCGCTGGCAGGGTGGGAAGCTCTGCGGGGAGCGGGCCATGCTTGGGCTGGGAAGGGCGGTGGCAGCTGAGATCCGGGCCCGGCTGAGCTCCTCTGCGCTTCCAGCCGTGCTGGGAGCCGGGAGGGGTTCGTGCAGGGTTTGAGGTGTTAGAGCATGGGTTGGACTTGATGATCTTGAAGATCTCTCCCAAACTAGAAATTCTGTGTGATTCTGTGTGTGTGCTGCCTGGGCGCTCCTTTAGATGTGCCTTTGCCTCAGCCCGGCGGCCTGGCTGCCCTCTGCCCGCAGCGCTGACAGCAGTGACACCCCGCGCCACGGCCCTGTGCATTTGGGGGTGTTTCTGTGCAGCTCTTGGGGCTGCTGGGGCTCTCTCTGTCCCTGCGCTTCCCCAGAGCTGCACAGGGCAGCAGAGCTGCCAGGGATCCCCGCAGAGCTGTGCCATGAATTGCAGCACTGCACGGGGCAGCAGAGCTGCCAGGGATCCCCGCAGAGCTGTGCCATGAATTGCAGCACTGCACAGGGCAGCATTGCTGCCAGGGATCCCCGCAGGGCTGTGCCATAAATTGCAGCACTGCACAGGGCAGCATTGCTGCCAGGGATCCCCGCAGAGCTGTGCCATAAATTGCAGCACTGCACAGGGCAGCATTGCTGCCAGGGATCCCCGCAGAGCTGTGCCATAAATTGCAGCACTGCACGGGGCAGCAGAGCTGCCAGGGATCCCCGCAGAGCTGTGCCATGAATTGCAGCACTGCACGGGGCAGCAGAGCTGCCAGGGATCCCCGCAGAGCTGTGCCATAAATTGCAGCACTGCACAGGGCAGCATTGCTGCCAGGGATCCCCGCAGAGCTGTGCCATGAATTGCAGCACTGCACGGGGCAGCAGAGCTGCCAGGGACCCCCGCAGAGCTGTGCCATGAATTGCAGCACTGCACGGGGCAGCAGAGCTGCCAGGGATCCCCGCAGGGCTGTGCCATGAATTGCAGCACTGCACGGGGCAGCAGAGCTGCCAGGGATCCCCGCAGGGCTGTGCCATGAATTGCAGCACTGCACAGGGCAGCATTGCTGCCAGGGATCCCCGCAGAGCTGTGCCATGAATTGCAGCACTGCACAGGGCAGCAGAGCTGCCAGGGATCCCCGCAGGGCTGTGCCATGAATCGCCCCGCTGTGGCTGTAAATGCGGGCTGAGCAGCCCCAGCTCGGCGCTGCCTGTCTGAGGTGGAGCAGCCCGAACAGAGAGTGTCTGTGAGTCAATCTGAGAGCACCGCCGGGAGAATGGCCTGCGGTGCCTGTGCGCTCAGGGTTTGCTGTGCCGGGCGGCAGGAGGGCTCTCCGCCTTTTCCTGGTGCCCGTGCTGGGGACCGGGGATGCAGCGGCTCCGGCCGCGGTGGCCGTGCCCAGGCGGGGCCGGGCTGGCGGGGGCGGCTGCGCTGGGGCTGTGACCGCTGGGTGACACCAGCGCCAAGGTCGGGCTGCAGGCGCTGCCCCAGAGCAGGGGTCTCTCACCCGGGTGTGGCCCTGCTCGCAGCCCCCTCCCCTCCTCCCAGGCGGGTTATGCGCGGCCTCCTCTCCTCCCCTTGCCCCCGACAGGTAAATGCCGGTCGGTGCAGTCGCTGTTTCTGTCGGAGCTGACGCTGTGGCAGCATTTCATCCTGCTGCAGACAGCGGCTGTGTCGAGCACAAACCTCTCACTGGTAATGGAATTCCCAACTCAGGGCTGGCTTGCAGGGAAGAGTCCGTGTTCAGCACTGGCCTGGCTGCTCCCAGAGAGCTCTCCAGGTGTCCCAGGCTGGAGCAGGGCCCCTGGGTGCCTGTGCCTGCCCGGGGTGCTGTGCAGGCCCTGCAGGGCTCACTGCCTGCGCTGCCCTGCGCTGGGGGCTCGCTGCCTCTCCTGGCAGGGGGCAGCTTGTCAATGCCCACAGGGTTTTAGAGGAAAGGGACAAACGTGAGAGGAGCTCTTGGCACAACAGGGATGTGATTTGTGCTCTGAGATCGCCGCCAGCATCTGACAGGAGGGTTTGACCTCCAGATGCTTCTCCTCCTGGTTGGAAAGTTCAAGCTCTCTTCTGGCCAGGGCAGAGGCCGTGTTGGTGCAAGGTGCTGGGGGGATGCCAGCAGCTGTTTTTAGCTCCTCTCTAAACTGCTGGCTTTATCTGTGTGCCTCAAAGAGCCACAAACCTACTGACGCCTTTCCTCTCCTGTTCCTGGCCACAGCTCGCCTTAGCCAGATCCAGCTCCTCGGGGGACCCCTCCAGGCCACAAAGGTATGAGTCTGTGATTCTGTCTGTGAGTCTGTGAGTCTGTGAGTCTGTGAGTCTGGGATTCTGTGAGTCTGTGAGTCTGTGAGTCTGTGAGTCTGTGAGTCTGGGATTCTGTGAGTCTGTGAGTCTGTGAGTCTGGGATTCTGGGATTCTGGGATTCTGGGATCTGAGAGTCGCTGCTCTGGCTCTGTGTCCCGGGAACTGTGCCAGCCCCAGAGGGATCGGGGTGTGAGGCAGAGAGCAGCACCCAGCACCTGGGATGTGCAGCTGCAGTGGGGACCTTTGGCTTCAGCTGGGGCAGAGGCAGCACCACTGCACAGGGAGGGATGGGGTGGTGACACCCCATGGTGTGGTGACACCCCACAGCACAGTGACACCCCATGGCATGGTGACACCTCATGGCATGGTGACATCCCATAAAATGGTGACACCCCATGGCATGGTGACATTCCACAGCACAGTGACACCTCATGGCATGGTGACATCCCATAAAATGGTGACACCCCATGGCATGGTGCCACCCCGGGGCACAGGGAGGAGAGATGGGGACACAGCTCTGTTTCGGGTGGCAGTGCAGGCCCACGAGGAGCAGCACCCCACACTGACAGGAACTCTGTGTGCTCCTCGTGCAGGCACCTCGTTGCCATCCTGAAAGAAGACAAAGAGAGCTTTGGGTTTGAAATCCAGGTAAGACTCAAGTGACAAGTGGGTTCATTACAAACAAGATGTGGTGCAGAGTCTGAAGTGTCATACCCTCACAGTCAGGTCAAGGCAGGCCAGAGCAGAGGAAGGCTCTGCCAGAGCCTGTGGAATTTGAAGAGCTTGCAGCACTCACACAAGACAGGGATGTTTCTCCGAGGATGTTTTCATAGCAAAGGTCACAGATGAGAATTTCTGGCCTTCTCCCAAGTCACAGTGTTGAATGTAGGAGAAATCCCATCCAAATCCAAAAAAGAGGCCATGACAGTCCCTTCTTACCTCCATAAGTGAGTACTTTGGGGAGAATTTTATACGAGAATAATTTCAAATGAGAGAGATCAAAAAACTCTCTTAAAAATGACCTTATGCTGGCTTTTTGCTGCCCCCTTTAATAGGCACAGGGAGATGTGTACTTTTGAAGAAGATGTACAATAGGGGTATATTTTTCCATAAATACCTGCTAAGCATGACTTCTGGGGCAGGAGCTAAATCACACAGGGAGAGATTGTGTTTGGTGTAGGAGTCAGTAAGTCATCAAGTAGGAGAACCAGGATGTTACCAGGAGTGCTGCTAGTGGGAGATTTTGTGTTTGTGGGTGTTTGTGAGAAAGGTGACTCCTGATCAGCAGGTCTGCTAAAATCCTGCCTGTAGTTAAAAAATGATCCCAGGAATAAAGGGATGTGGTTTGGGAGCAGAGCTTCAGCCTGCCAGCAGCAGGGCACTTTCAAAGTGCTTTCCTCTCTCTGCACACAAAGGGAAAAAGTATTTTCTGTGAAATTAGTGTATTAGGAAAAGCTTAACTTTGCCCAATTTGGGTCTCTGACTAATGAGCGGGTCAGCGCTCAGCTCGTGAACAGAGGGGAGCTTTCAGAAGGGAGAATAATTGAGTCAATTATTGGGCTTTTGTGTCAATTGTCAGGGCAGATTTTCATTATATGTGGCATTCTGATTAAAAATAATTGTTCTTGGCACGTTTTCCTCCTGACCATACATTCAGCATGAGCACTGCACACAAAGTCTGGGCTGCAGGAGGGCAGCACCCGCCAGCTGCTGAGGATCTTCAGAGGCTGCAGTGCCATCACTGAGAGATAAATTTGGGCAAAGCAGAATAAGGTGGTGTGAAACTTCAGGTCTACACCCGCAGGGAGCCCATGCTTCACTGTCACTCCTAGTTTAGCAGGAGTTTTACTGCTGGTCCAGAGGCTGGAATCACTGCCCTGGGGGGGTTTGCCCAGAGGAGCTCTGAACATCCCCGGCCTGCATCCCTTTGTTCCACACTGGCTGAGAGATTTGGGAACCGATGTGAGCTCTCTCTGGGCTAGCAGTGGCAGTCAGGTTTCCTGAAACAGAGCTGGTATTTGCATGTCACCAGAAAATGTTTCCTGCTCTCGCAGGATGTGCACAGGCTGCGGCACCGGGGTTTGTGTTTTTCTGAATTCATGTCAGCCCCCAAAACCACACGGGGGATTTAGAGTAATTGCAGTTACTGAGTGTTTAGTTAAATGTGCAAGTCAGGAATAGAAAGCACTTCGAGGAGTGTGAGGGTGGGTGTGGATGACGAGTCTCAGAGGCCAGAAGAGCAAAAGTGAGTTTAAATCTCCTGTCTTTTCAGTTCCCATGCAAACTGAGCTGTCTGGGAGCAGCAGCTGGCTCCACACAGCATTCCCAACCAACAGGAGTCAATCCCCTGAAAAGCCCCAGCCCCATCCTGCCATGCTCCCCTGGGAACATGAGACATCTTTCCAGAAAGCCCTTCCCACCATGCTGGCATATTCTTGGTTGGAGTTACAGAGTTTTTAACAGCCAGCTTGCTTTAAAACTAGGTTTGCTTGGTTTTTTCTCCCCAAACCCAGTGTACCTGTCAGGTGTCTATTGTTTTCTGCTGCACAAATGCCTTTTTAGTTGTTGGGTTATAGCATTTTGATCTCACTTGCATGTAATGTACTCTGCTCATCACAGCCATCTCGTTAAAGGAGCACTGAATTTTAAATGGCTTTTGTGGCTGCAGGATTGCTAACTCTGTCCCTTTGGCATCAACAGACCATCAGGTTTCCACACCAAAATGATTTCTCCCTGGAGGTGTGCACTTGTGTCTGCAGGATCCAAGAGGAGAGCCCTGCCCATCTCTCCGGCCTGCAGCCTGGTAACTGCCCAGGGGTTCTCCTGACCCTCCCTCCTGCCTGCTGCTGTCAGCAGCTGGGGCTGTGCAGGGCTGCTCTGCTCACGCTGTGTGTCCCTGGCAGGTGACATCCTCACCAGCATCAACGGCGTCAGCATCGAGGGCTCTGGCCACAAGCAGATAGTGGGCTTGATAAAGGCTTCAGGGAACTACCTGAGGTGGGGTCTCTCCTTCAGACGGGGTTTGGCCTGATCTCCTCTCTGGCTGAGGGCAGGCTGACACAGCCCCAGAGCCCTGCAGGGCCTGAGAGGCAGAAAGCCCAGGGGCTGGGCTGGGGAGCCTCTGTGCTTCAGGGCAGCACCACCTGTGCCCACAGGTTGGAGACCGTCAATGGGGCCCTGTTCCTGAGGAGGATGGAGCTGGAGACCAAGCTGCAGGCTCTCAAGGTAATCTGATCAGCTGGGTGTCCACTGTCACAGGAGATGGCTGCTGTGGCTTCAGTGCTGATGGGGGCAGCTGGGTGTCCATGGCACAGGGGGTCCTGGCAGGGGCTGACACTGGGGGTTCCCTGCTGCCAGCACCCCCTGCCACCCCAGCCACCCCAGCCCTGGTCCCTCTGGTATCATTTTTTGGAAACCTGGAATAGAGAAGAAATGCTGCCACAACCCCAGGACTGCCCAGGTGAGCTTGGGCTGGTCAGTCTGGGTGTAGGAGTGTCCATCTGCACAGAGTTCCCTGGACTGGTGGGGAGGTGCCTCCCCTGGCTGTCCCCAGGCACAGCCTCACCCCTCTGGTGTTTTTAACCAGCCCTGCAGTGGTTTGTTTTGCCCCAAGAGCTGACCTGCAGCAGAGGGAAAGACAGGTTGCTGGGAGCTGGATGGCTGGTGGCCCTGGGGCAGTCAGGATCTGCAGGTGGGGTGTCCCCAGCAGGGCAGGGATGGTGGCTGTGCCAGTCCCAGCTGTGAGGCCCTGGAGGAGCAGGGGGTGCCTGGTCCTGGTGGGTGCTGCAGAGCTGGGCAGGGCTGCAGGAGAGCGCTGGCACTGCTGGCTGAAGGTGGGCTCCATGCCCTCCAGGCTGAAGGTGGGCTCCATGCTCCCCAGGCTGAAGGTGGGCTCCATGCCCTCCAGGCTGAAGGTGGGCTCCCTGCTCCCCAGGCTGAAGGGGGGCTCCATGCTCCCCAGGCTGAAGGGGGGCTCCATGCTCCCCAGGCTGAAGGTGGGCTCCATGCTCCCCAGGCTGAAGGGGGGCTCCATGCTCCCCAGGCTGAAGGGGGGCTCCATGCTCTCCAGGCTGAAGGTGGGCTCCATGCTCTCCAGGCTGAAGGTGGGCTCCATGCTCCCCAGGCTGAAGGGGGGTTCCCTGCTCCCCAGGCTGAAGGTGGGCTCCATGCTCCCCAGGCTGAAGGTGGGCTCCATGCTCCCCAGGCTGAAGGTGGGCTCCATGCTCCCCAGGCTGCACGCTCTCCAGGTTTCAGGCTGCTCCTTTCCAAGCTGGATGTGCCAGTGCTTCAGCCAGAGCACCCTCAGCCATGAGCAGACTCGCGTTTTCTGGAAGAAATTTGCTAAACTCTGGGAAACTCGTCTGAGTGAAAGTGGGACCCACAAGTGTTTTCTGGGGGTGACCCGCACTTTCGCAGGCTGTTTTCCTCGCGGGTGCTCTGTCCCCACGAGTGACAGAGCTCTTCCTTGTCCCACAGCAGGCGCTGCAGCAGCGGTGCGGGGAGCTGCGGGCGCTGCTGGCCCGGGAGCGGCTGCTGCTGCACGGTACGCGTGGGGCCGGCCGGAAACGGCGCTTGTGCAATCTCACCGCCTTCTGCTTCCTTTGCCTCTAACGAGGGCCAGGGGCTGGGCCTGGGAACGCTTTTGTCCCCAGGGTAATGAGCTTGGCTGCTGCCTGACCGGCGCACACCCCGGGCTCTGTGCGCCAGGCCGGGGTATGGGTTGGTGTGGGTGGTAAAAGCTTTTCCGCTCTCATTTTGGTCTCTGCGGGGAAGAGGCCGGGCTGGGTTTGATGGGCTGCCCGGGGAGCGGGGCGCAGGGAGCATCCCACGGCCGGGAGAGGCTGCCGGGTGGGCAGGGGCTGCTCCCGGTGCCGAACCCGGCTGGGCAGGGGCTGCTCCCGGTGCCGAACCCGGCTGGGCAGGGGCTGCTCCCGGTGCCCAACCCGGCTGGGCAGGGGCTGCTCCCGGTGCCGAACCCGGCTGGGCAGGGGCTGCTCCCCGTGCCAACCCCGGCTGGGCAGGGGCTGCTCCCGGTGCCCAACCCGGCTGGGCAGGGGCTGTTCCCGGTGCCCAAACCTGGCTGGGCAGGGGCTGCTCCCGGTGCCCAACCCGGCTGGGCAGGGGCTGCTCCCAGTGCCAACCCCGGCTGGGCAGGGGCTGCTCCCGGTGCCCAACCCGGCTGGGCAGGGGCTGCTCCCGGTGCCCAACCCCGGCTGGGCAGGGGCTGTTCCCGGTGCCCAAACCCGGCTGGGCAGGGGCTGCTCCCGGTGCCGAACCCCGGCTGGGCAGGGGCTGCTCCCGGTGCCGAACCCCGGCTGAGCAGGGGCTGCTCCCGGTGCCCAACCCCGGCTGGGCAGGGGCTGTTCCCGGTGCCCAAACCCGGCTGGGCAGGGGCTGCTCCCGGTGCCGAACCCCGGCTGGGCAGGGGCTGCTCCCGGTGCCGAACCCCGGCTGAGCAGGGGCTGCTCCCGGTGCCCAACCCCGGCTGGGCAGGGGCTGCTCCCCGTGCCCAACCCCGGCTGGGCAGGGGCTGCTCCCGGTGCCCAACCCCGGCTGGGCAGGGGCTGCTCCCGGTGCCCAACCCCGGCTGGGCAGGGGCAGCTCCCGGTGCCCAAGCCTGGCCACGGGAGCCGCTGACCAGCGCTGCTCTCCGGCTCCTGCTTCCAGGGAAGGTGAACGACAACGCTCTGCCGGGCGGCCCGGAGCCGGAGGAGCCCGGCTGGTGCGCTGGCTGCAGCTCGCCGGGTCCCCTCGGGCCGGCCAAGCCCCGCTTCTCCAGCGAGGGCAGCTCCCGCAGCCGGCTCAGCTCCATGACCCTGGGCAGCGAGGACAGCTCCTACCAGGGCAGCGCCTTCGAGGACTGGGCTGCGGACAGCCTGAGCCGCCAGTCCAGCACGGACGACGACTGCGTGTTCCCCAGGGACGGGGAGGCGGCCGCCGCCAGGAGCTCCCTGCGCAGGCACCGCAGCATCAGCCTGGCCAGCAGCGGCTCCGTGTCCCCGCTCTGGGACAGCAGCGGCTGCTCCGGCAGCTTCGGGACCCTCCCGAGGAAGAGCCGGAGAGCCAGCGTGCGGAAGCACCTTTTGAAATTCATTCCAGGCTTTCAGCGGGCAGTAGAGGAGGAAGAAAGCCGGGTCTGATGTCACCCGTCGATGTCACCTCGATGTCACCCGGGCTCTGCGTGTGGCCCTGAGGCTGCCGCTCCCTGGGGCACAAGGCGGGTGCAGCACCGCAGGGCACCCCCAGACAACAGCAGTGATGAGATTCACAGCTCTGGGGCTTTCATCACTTTCATTTTTGATCAGAGCACGCTGCGGACCTCTTCATTAACGTGAAAAATGAGTGTCTCCAAAATGTGAAGAACGTTTGCAGAACTTCCTCAGCGAACTCTGCTGTTAATAACAATTTTTAATTGAATGCGAAATTGATAGCTATTTATTTCCTGTTACCGGAGTCAGTGTCTTCCAAAGGCCTCCAATAAAATGAATGCTTCCACTAAAACCAGTTGCAGAGTCCCCTTGGGAAGAGGACAGCCTGCAGCTTGTGGCAGAGACCCCGGGCATGGTGTTCTGGGGTGGCAGGTTGGCATCCTGGCAGCAGTTGCACAGACTGTCTGATAACCCAGGGCTGCTCTGATCTGGCCAGCTGCAGTCTCTGCCAGGTGCTGATATTCCGTGTCCTGCCAAGCTGTCTCATCCAGGGGACTTGGAGTGGGAAGGACCCTCCTGAGCCCCCAGCCTCCTCTGCAGGGCCCGTGCTGGGGGAGGCAGGGGTGTCTGACACTGCCCGGGCAGCTCTGTGTGTCCGACAGACCTGACCTCTCTGAGCCAGAGAGAAAAAGGCAGAGGGCTGTCCTGCAGGGCTGGGCAGGGCTGCTCTGCCTGGCAGCTTGGTGACACGCAGGGACCCCCCTGTGCTGGGGACCCTGTCCAGCAGTGCCCCGGGGCTGCAGGAGCTGTCCTTGGCCCCGTGTTCCCACTGCCCTCAGCACTCCACACCCGCTCGTTTCTCCAGAGGCAGGGGCTTCAGGCAGTGAGGGTCACAGCAGAGCACGTGTGAAGTGAAGTTTGATAACCTTGGGCACAGATGTGGAGAAAGAGAGAGATTATTCTCTCCCTCGCAGTGCACAGAAACAGGCTGTTTGTTCAGCCTGAGCAGCCTAATGATGTTTTCCAAATACAAATGGAAGCATTTTAAATATAATTCAAAGACCTTGTGTGAGTCATTCTGCTGTTTCCCGGGCAGCCTGTGCAGTTGTGCCCTGGGGTACAGCTGTGCCAGCCTTTTCTGGGCTTCCCACAGACCACAGGCTAAACCCAACAGCTGCCCCCCGAGCTCCAAACAACAACAACCTGTCCCCAAAACTGCTCTGATTCATCAGCACTGCTAGGACACCAGGGCCAGTACCGATCCCTGTCATTGCTGCGGGAAGGGTTAAGTAGCTGGAAATATGGAACATCTGGGGAAGCTGGAGGCACTCAGGGGAGCTGGAGGGGTGTAAGGGGAGCTGGAGGGTGATCAGGGGAGCTGGAGGGTGATCAGGGGAGCTGGAGGATGGTCAGGGGAGCTGCAGGGCACTCAGGGCAGCTGGAGGGCACTCAGGGGAGCTGGAGGGATGTAAGGGGAGCTGGAGGGTGATCAGGGGAGTTCGAGGACAATCAGGGGAGCTGGAGGGATGTAAGGGGGGCTGGAGGATGGTCAGGGAAGCTGGAGGATGATCAAGGGAGCTGGAGGACAGTCAGGGGAGCTGCAGGACAGCAGGGGAGCTGGAGGATGGTCAGGGGAGCTGGAGGATGGTCAGGGAAGCTGGAGGATGATCAAGGGAGCTGGAGGACAGTCAGGGGAGCTGGAGGACGGTCAGGGGAGCTGGAGGGCACTCAGGGGAGCTGAAGGATGATCAAGGGAGCTGGAGGACAGTCAGGGGAGCTGCAGGACAGCAGGGGAGCTGGAGGGCACTCAGAGGAGCTGGAGGATCACTGTTTGGGATACAGGCACCTGCTGTGAGTGTGGGAAGGCTGGGGGAGCCTGAACACCCCACAAACCCCAGACTAAACAAGTGGTGCCCCCCAGCAGGGTGAGAGCACGCTGTGGGTGCTGCAAGATGACAGCATGACATGTTCTCAGCCTGGATCACAAACAGGATGTGGGTGACACCCTGAGCTCTGCTGTGCCCCAGCCTGGGGGGAGGAGGGAGCTCACAGGCAGCCAAAGTGCTCAGAAAGAAAAGCAACAGCTTTTCAAATGGCATTTCTCCTTGCAGAGAGCACTTTGGGTGCATCCTGCTCTGCCTGCTGGGAGTGGGCAGGAGGAGAGTGGGTGTGCAGGCAGCTGGGACAGTGACACCGGGGGCTGGGGTTCAGCTCCACGTGCTCTGGACCTCTGGCAGCAGAGGTGTTCCCACTGATCACCCAGCAGGCGTTGGAGGGACTGGAGAGTTCCCAGCAGCCAGTGGCACCTTTTCTCTGCTTATCCCCCAGGGGCTGAGGGGGTAACGCGAGTTCACTGCAGAGGAAAGTGCAGCTGCTCCTCCATGAGTGCAATTGGATTGTAAACTGAACATTTCAATTAATTTGCTGAACCTTCTAAGGGGACTTAACTACTTGGCTGAGTGTTGCCCAGTGCCCAGGCCTTCCTGCCATCCTGCCCCACAGCCAGGGATGGAGGTGCTGCCCCCAGTGCCATCCTGCCCCACAGCCAGGGATGGAGGTGCTGTCTGTTGGGTCCCATCCTGCCCCACAGCCAGGGTCGGAGGTGCTGCCCCACAGCCAGGGATGGAGGTGCTGTCTGTTGGGTCCCATCCTGCCCCACAGCCAGGGATGGAGGTGCTGTCTGTTGGGTCCCATCCTGCCCCACAGCCAGGGATGGAGGTGCTGCCTCGGGGGTCCCATCCTGCCCCACAGCCAGGGACGGAGGTGCTGCCTCGGGGGTCCCATCCTGCCCCACAGCCAGGGTCGGAGGTGCTGCCTCGGGGGTCCCATCCTGCCCCACAGCCAGGGTCGGAGGTGCTGCTCCCTCCTGCCGTGGTGCTGGGCTGGTTCCTCAGCCGCCCCCATCACCTCCCTTCCCCCGGCTGCCGGGCCGTGCCCCCGGGGCAGCAGCGGTCACAGCCGGCTCTGGGGGCTCCGAGCGGATCGCACCCGCGGTTACCGAGGGCAGCTGAGCCCGGCCTGCCAGCGCCTCAGGGCGAAGGGCGCTGACGCTTTATCCACAGCCAGGGCCGGGGGTGAGCCCGGTGCTCCCGGAGGGAACAGCTGCTGTTGGTGGTGACACTCCTGCCACGGCTGTGCCACACCAGGCTGGACAGAATAAAGCTGTGGCATCTGTAAAAGCTTGAGGGGGCAGAAATCCACCCCATCTGTGCAGAGGGAATGTTTCCCTGCCCTGGAGAGGAGGTCTTGCCCAGCTGTTTACAAAGAGCTGCCTGCGGTGGGAAGAGCCCACAGCTGCCTTTTCCTTCTGCACTCCTGCGGGGGTGCTGGGGCAGCCCAAATGGGTCTGTGGTTCTGTGACAGGAGAAAGGAACCTTCTCCTCTCCAGTCCCCAGCCCTTCCTGGGCACTCAGCCTCTCCTCCACCACCCCCTGCACGTTGTCAGCTCACGTTCAAACCTTACCATTCACTTCTCTTGGACAAAGTCTTCCAGCAAAGGATGGATTTTATAAATCAACCACACCAAACTCATTTTAAAACAATAATGAAAACTCGTTGATTTCAAGGCACAAACTCAGGAGATGAATAGAGGCAGTGGAAAGTCTTTGGGTCCATTTCTAATCAGGGGCTGAACTCGACAAGAGGATTTCCAAACCCTAAAGCCCAAAGATACCAGAAACGCTGTACTGTACAAACACAGCGTGTCGTTCACAGCAGGAGATTACCCTGTTATGTAAACCTGGCTTTGGGCACCGGGGCTGAGTTCAGCTCCGGTCAGAAATGCCCCGGTGCTGCCCGGGTGATTCTCCAGCTCCCCTCTGCAAAACGCTCCCCTCTCAGCCCTGCCAGCCTCAGGTCTGACCGGGAGCTACTGAGAGAGCCACGGAATGCCTTGGGCTGGAAGGGACCTTAAAGCTCTCCCTGTTCCACCCCCTGCCACGGGCAGGGACACCTCCCACTGTCCCAGGGTGCTCCAAGCCCCGTCCAACCTGGCCTGGGGCGCCTCCAGGGTTCCAGGGGCAGCCATGGCCCCTCTCAGCACTGCTGGGTGCCCATGGCCTGTGGCCAGGCACGGGTGGACAGTGTGACACCGCTCCCTGTGCAGGGCCTTGTGCCTGTCCCACTGCCAGGGCTGCTCCCCAGAGAGCAAAATGTGCCCGTTGTGCCCCAGGGCACGGCGAGGTTCATCCACAGCGAGGTTCATCCACGGTGAGGTTCATCCACAGCGAGGTTCACCCATGGTGAGGTTCATCCACAGCGAGGTTCATTCATGGCAAGGTTCATCCACAGCGAGGTTCATTCACAGTGATGTTCATCCACATGAGGTTCATTCATGTGAGGTTCACATGGTGAGGTTCATCCATGGTGAGGTTCATCCATGGTGAGGTTCATCCACCTGAGGTTCATCCACCTGAGGTTCATCCACCATGAGGTTCATCCACAGCGAGGTTCATCCACGGTGAGGTTCATTCACAGTGATGTTCATCCACACAAGGTTCATCCATGCAAGGTTCATTCACACGAGGTTCACATGGTGAGGTTCATTCACATGAGGTTCATCCACGGCGAGATTCATCCATGGTGAGGTTCACCCACGCGTGGTTCACCCACACAAGGTTCATCCACACGAGGTTCATCCACGCAAGGTTCCATCCACGTGAGATTCATCCATGCGAGGTTCATCCACGGTGAGGTTCATCCACGGTGAGGTTCATCCATGGTGAGGTTCATCCACACAAGGTTCATCCATGCAAGGTTCATTCACACGAGGTTCACATGGTGAGGTTCATCCACATGAGGTTCATCCATGGTGAGGTTCATCCATGGTGAGGTTCATCCACATGAGGTTCATCCATGGTGAGGTTCATCCACGGTGAGGTTCACCCACGCGTGGTTCACCCACACAAGGTTCATCCACGGTGAGGTTCATCCACGCAAGGTTCCATCCACGTGAGATTCATCCATGCGAGGTTCATCCACGGTGAGGTTCATCCACGGTGAGGTTCATCCATGGTGAGGTTCATCCATGGTGAGGTTCATCCATGCAAGGTTCATCCACGGTGAGGTTCATCCACGGTGAGGTTCATCCATGGTGAGGTTCATCCACGGTGATGTTCATCCATGCAAGGTTCATCCATGCCAGGTTCATCCATGGTGGGTGAGGTTCACCCAGGAGGTTCCGCGGCACAAACCCGGTGGGGAATGGAATGTTAAGCGGGTTAGGTGGCCGGCGCTGGGGAAGGTGGTCACCCCCCGGGGATTAGGGGTCAGAACAAAGGCTGTCCCTGTGACCAGCGGGACACAAAGAGCCATTGTGCCAGAGCACAAACTCCTGTTCATTCCCGCGGGGCTGACATGCCCACGGCCCCGCGCTCCGGGCCAGCACAAAAGCTTCCTTGCCTCAGATTGTTTGTTTATGTAAATCATAATGGTGCGTTTAATTATGCAACGGGCAGAGCCCGGCCGGCAGGGGAGGCGCTGACGGGGCTGGCCAGCCCCGGGCACAGCGGATGCTGCGGGCCGGGCAGAGGAGACGCGCCAGGGCCACTCGCAGGGGACCAGACCCCGGGGCCGAGGGGTGAGGAGCAGCTCCCCACCCCGGGGCAGCAGCGGGGCCCCGCAGGAGCAGGGCCCCAGTCAGCGGGCACGGCCCGGCCCGGCCTGGCCCGGCACGGCACGGCTCGGCACGGCACGGCACGGCACGGCACGGCACGGCACGGCCCGGCACGGCGCTCAGCATGACAGAGGAAGCCCCCGCAGCTGCCAGCATGCCGGCGTGCAACGGCAGCGTGCCCTCGGAGGACGGCCCGCTCCAGGTCATCCAAGAAATTGCGAAATCCGTCGGGACGGTCCCGTACGCAAACGCAGAAACCAGCCCTGACACCTCACCTGAGGAGGAGAATCTGGAGGAAAACAGAAATTCACCGGCAGAGGACATCACTCCCGAGAATTGTGCGGGAGAGAAGCGGTGCCAAGGTATCGTATGGGGCTGCCTGTCCCTGAGTGCTGGGAAAGTTCTGTTTTGTCTGGGGCCCGATGAATAACGGGATGTGCTGTGTGTCAGTCAGGATTCCTCCTCTGTGGTAGCTGTAACAGTGACTTGGGGTGTTTCAGAATCTGGGACACATTCGAGGGATGCAATGAAAAGCTCGTAACTAAAGGAATGAGCAATTCTAAATCTGCTCTGAAATCTGTGATCTGCAGCCATGAAAACCTGATTGCCATCGCTAATTGCTCCCTCAGGCCATGTCTTGTGCTTTGTGTTTCCCAAAGAAAAGCCAGAGGAGAAGGCTGGGACGCTACAGCGGGGAGCAGCGGGTGTCCAGGACGCAGGGAGCAGTGCCCGGGGAGCAGGGGAAGGTAAGCACGATGCCGTCTGCTGTGGGGTGTCCCTGGTGCGTGGCAATGAGAGACAGCGGGTGCAGGTGGTCATTGTTTTGTTTTGTTGGGTCAGACCCCTCTGTTCCAGAGAGCAGGGGCTCCTTTCTCACCTGTGAGTTGCTGCACCTTAGAAATCACAGCTGAGACCTTCCTTCCAGAGGTTTTACACACCTCACTGACCGTGGGGTATTCAAGCACTGTGGGGTCTCAGCCAGGGGCCCCACCAGCCCCGTGAGGTTGGGGGATGCTCCATCTCCTGCTCCATGCTCAGAGGAGAGCCTGGTGAGGCTGCTGCTGGTGCTTTTCCTGCCTGGTTCACCAAGTGTTGCATCCCCCAGTGCCAAAGTACCCAGATAGAACTGCTCTCCTGAACACCTGCTCCCGGGTCCTGCTCTGCTCCTTTCTGGGTGAAAATGGTGGCAAGGAGCAGCAGCCAAGGCTGGGGCCTCAGCCACCTCCCGTGGTGAGCGGGGCTGCAGGGGGGTCACCTCCCATCCTGGCCATGAGTTAAAAATGTGCTGAGGATATAAATGAACATATTTAATTCACTGTGCAGCCCCTTCTCCAAAAGGAGCAGTATTTTATGGCGTGTTACTAGAGGAGAACAGCCACGTCTCTCTGAGGGGCTCTGGGCATTTTTCCTTCCCTCGTCTCCCACCACAGGCTCCTCCCTGGCCTTGGCAGTGGTGGGACAAGGGTGGCAGGACCTGGAGCTGCTGGTGCTGCTCTGCCCTGAGCTTTGAAACGAGCCCTGGGCTGTGCCCTGCCAGCAGAACCTGCTCCACACAAAAGGGAAAATATCCCAACGTGTGTCGTGGGCAAATTAATATTTCATAGCACCTGCCCAGGCTGTGAGGAGGTGACAGTGGTGGGGCTTTCCCGCTTAGAGCTGACACCCACATTCCAGCTGTGCTGCTTCAGGAGCACACAATAAAACCCATCAAAGGATCTCTTCTGGGCCCCTGCGCCCGCCCCGCAACCGCAGCACTTTATCTCCAAATTGCAGGCGGCTTCTTAGTACCCAACCAATTTAGTCTAATTAATACTCTGGACCCCACAGGCAAAACCGTGAATAGACCATTTGTTGCGACACTAAAGCATCATTAACCACAGGGACGTGCCAAACAGGGCAAGCGGGAGATGGCCATGGCAGCCGGGGTGGCCGCTGCTGCGGGAGGGACACGTCCCGCTGGGGCACAGCTGGGCAGCACGGCTCCTTCCCCTTCCCTTCCCCTCCCCTCCCTTCCCCTCCCTTCCCCTCCCCTCCCCTCCCCTCCCCTCCCTTCCCCTCCCCTCCCCTCCCCTTCCCTTCCCTTCCCTTCCCTTCCCTTCCCTTCCCTTCCCTTCCCTTCCCTTCCCTTCCCTTCCCTTCCCTTCCCTTCCCTTCCCTTCCCTTCCCTTCCCTTCCCTTCCCTTCCCTTCCCTTCCCTTCCCTTCCCTTCCCTTCCCTTCCCTTCCCTTCCCTTCCCTTCCCTTCCCTTCCCTTCCCTTCCCTTCCCTTCCCTTCCCTTCCCTTCCCTTCCCTTCCCTTCCCTTCCCTTCCCTTCCCTTCCCTTCCCTTCCCTTCCCTTCCCCTTCCCCTTCCCCTTCCCCTTTCCCCTCCCCTCCCCTCCCCTCCCCTCCCCTCCCCTCCCCTCCCCGGCAGTAAAAAGGCCATGGAATGGGTTTAGGAGCGCCGGGAGCCTCCCCAGTGTCCCCAGGCAGCCCCGGTGTCGGGGTCCGGCCCGGCCGTGTTATCCCCGTGTCACCCCGGGGATGGCGAATTTGGGGGCAGGAGCTGGTGGTTCCCCAGGCGAGCCCCCCTGACGGCCAGCCCCGTGTCCCCCATGTTGTGTCCCCCCTTGTCCCCCGTGTCCCCCGTGTCCCCCATATCCCCCCATGTCCCCCCGTGTCCCCCGTGTCCCCCGTGTCCCCCATATCCCCCCATGTCCCCCCGTGTCCCCCGTGTCCCCCATGTCCCCCCATGTCCCCCCATGTCCCCCCGTGTCCCCCGTGTCCCCCCATATCCCCCGTGTCCCCCGTGTCCCCCATATCCCCCCGTGTCCCCCCGTGTCCCCCCGTGTCCCCCCATGTCCCCCCGTGTCCCCCGTGTCCCCCCGTGCCCCCCTGTCGCGCAGGCCCGGGTGGCACAGCGGGGACAGCCACGGCGGCCGCTGCGGGCAGCGAGGCTGCGGACACCGCGCCGGGCAGCGCCGGCCCCGGGGGGACCGCGGCCGGGGAGGCGGAGGAGGAGGAGGCGGCGGAGGACACGGAAGAGGACGAAGTTCAGGTGATCGAAATCAAGAAGGAGAACAGCGAGGCGCCCCGCCTGCAGCAGCGGGACAGCGGCAAGCGAGCATCGCCCCCGGCCAGCCCCGCCCGCAACTCCCCGCCCGAGAAAGCGGGGCCGCCGCCCGGCCTGGGGAAGAAGAACGACATCTCCAGACACAGCTACTCCAGATACAACACAATCTCCTACCGGAGGATCCGCAAAGGAAACACCAAACAGCGGATCGACGAGTTTGAGTCCATGATGCACTTGTGAACTGAGGGGGCAGCGAGCGCCTGGCGCACCGAGCCCGGCTCTGGGCTCGGCTCTGCCTTGTTCCCCCAACGCGTGTCTCTTCACACGAGGGCACTGCTTTTCTTCTTTTTGTATGTGATTTACAATACATGTGGAAATGTAACATCTCGGCTCTGGCGGGGCAGAGGCGTCCCTAGCGCAGGAAATAAATAATCAGTTTGCTAAATGCACACCCGAGGGTTTGGGGTGATCCTCTCCTTCCCTCTCTGCCTCTGGCGCCGTGGGGAGCCCACAGGAGGCTGGGGCTGGCACTGCCAGGGCAGGGGCACAGAGGGCACGGTGCTGGCTGTCCCTGCTCTCTCCTGCAGTCTGTCTGTCCTGCAGTCTGTCTGTCCCGGTGCCCGGTGGTGCCCAAACAGCCCCTGCTGTCCCCACCTCGTGCTGAGGACACCAGCAGGCCCAGGGGCAGCTGCGGGTGCTGCTGGTGGTGCTGGCTGCCCACGGTGGCTTTGGGGCAGTGGCACTGGTGGCCAGTGCCATCTCCAGGGGCCTGTGCTGGCCCCGGGGGCAGCAGCTCAGCTGGCACCTCCCTGCCCGTGCCTGTGTGCACCTGGTGGCCCTGCCCACTACCAGGAACATCTGTGGTCCCGATGCCACCAGATCAGACCCTCTCAGGTGTCTGCTCCATTTTCATCCTAAGTTTAGACGCAAAATTTTAAAGATAATTTTGTCAAAACCAGGGGAGTTTAATACATTATTTTTGTCTCACCTGGATGTTACCCTTCTCCATTTTGAAAGACCTTCCTGTAACCACCACGCAGTGGTGGCAATCTTTGTAAACTGTTTTACAGATTTGTCTGGAGTTGGGACTCAGCTTTGCACTTGTGGTCCCAGAAAACATCTGGGAGAGCTGAGAACAGCTGGCAAGGGAGAGGAGTCAAGGATGGAGTTACACAGTGGCCTCCTGCAGCCACAAGTGCCTTTTTAAGGATGAGTTTTACATCTCCAGCAGCGCCGAATGGTGCTCTGGCTTTCCTTGTTCTACATAAAGGCAATTATTTCTGGGCAGCGTGCAAATAAGGCAGGGCGATTCTGCATTGTGCCAGCGGACACAGCCCTCATTGTGCCATTCACACTTGTTTGTTTGCTCCTTGGCCCGGGCAGGTTCTGAGCTTTGCTTGTACCCACTGATACTGCGGGTCTGTTCCCGCTGGCAGCTGCCCCGCGGTGACACGTCCCCCTTGGTGACCGTGTCCCAGCCAGGGCCACGCACGGGGAGCAGCCTGGGGCAGGGAAGGTGTCCCTGCTCGGGGCACAGGGGTGGAACGAGATGTCCCTTTAGCTCGAACCACTCCGAGTCTGTCAGTCTTTGTGGCCGTCCCCGGAGCTTTCGGAGGGAAAGGCTCCCCAAGGCTTTTGGAAACCTCGGATTCGCCTTTCCCCGTCCCTGCGAGGCGGCGCTGGCGCAGCTGAGACCCGCGGCGCCCTCTCCGGCTTTCCGGGGTGAAAAAAGGAAAAGTGAGAAAGTAAAAGCGCGGGGGTGCTCAGGGAGCCGAGTTCCCACCCTGCCCGAGCCCCCGGGGCTGTGCTGTGAGCAGCGCGGGGCTCACAGGCAGTGAGGGGCAGGGAGCAGGTGCTGCCAGGGCTGGGACACACGGAGCGCTGGGAGCTCATCCCTGGGAGCACAGGCACTCCCAGGCAGATGTGACCGGGGCACGGCAACCACGGCCCGAAACCCCTTTTTCTCCGTTCCTGCCGTGCCGGGTGCGGGGTGCTGGCAGGTGAGCAAGAGGCGGAGCCTTGTGGAGAGCCTTGATGACAGCTGTCGCGACACCTGAGCAGCCGTGGCTGCAGCAACCGGCTCAGCTACTGCCCTTCCCTGCACCCAACGAGGAGCCGACACGGCGGGGATGGGGGCAATCGGTGCTTGGGAGGCTCCTCCTGGGGTGATGCTTCGCGGTTCGTGCAGGCAGTGACTCGGGAGGAGCCCTAGAGAGGGCCCGAGTCGGTCAGATGGAACACACTGCGCTCGGAGCAAGCAGCTTCAGCTATTATCGGTTATCCCTTTGTTTAAATTTTATTTTTTTTTAGCAGTTTGACACTGGGGACATCAGGTGCTCCCGTCCCCGTCCCACGCACGGGTTTTCCCACCGGTGCTGCCTCGCTCCCCGACCCCGCTGCAGCTTCAGCTGTTATCATTTATCCCTTTGTTTAAATTTTATTTTTTTTTTAACAGTTTGACACTGGGGACATCAGGTGCTCCCGTCCCCATCCCACTTACAGGTTTTCCTACCCGTGCTGCCCTGCTCCCCGGCCCCGCTGCCGCCGCCGCCCGGGGTGCGGTGTCCGTGGGGCGGAGCGGCTGCCGAGCCTGCCGGAGAAATGCTCTCCTTTCTGGAAGAGTGGGCTGACTGGTGCCGTGGGAATGCGCTCAGCACGGAGCAGCAGCAGGGCCGCAGCTCGGCGCCAGCAGCCCCCGGGCAGCCCGCGGTCCGTGAGCGGGGATCCGGCAGGGAAGTGAGCATCGACACGGGCGGGGCAGGCAGCGAGTGACAGCGCTGCCGATGGGATGTGACCGTGACATATGACTGCCCGCTGCCCGCTCCGTGACAAGTGAGTGAATGTCAGCAAACAGGATTTGATGAAATCCGTGCTCCTGATCCGAGCTGACTGCCCGAACAACGTCTGTGTCATTTTTCCTGATGGTGACTGCGGGCTAGCTGCGCTGAAGGAGGGAGGGAAAATCAGGAAGACAGCTGGAATAGGAGTCAACTGGGAAAATCTGCGGGGCCAGTCGATATTTTGGCAGACTGAGCCTGTCAGATGCTGTCAGCACTGATCCAGCACGTCAGAGGGAGCGCTGCTGCAGAGCCAGAGGAGAGGCGGGGGTGAGGCAGGGCTGGGGCTCGGCTGTGCTCACCGTGAGCAGGGAGGGCCCGGCTCAGCCCAGGGACACGGGGGCTTGTGCTGGAGCAGCCCCCCAGCTCAGCACAGGGCGGCGGGGCAGGAGAGCGCTGCTGCCTCCCACTGAAGCCTGCAGGGAGCAGGGAGCAGTGTCCCACAGCAGAATTCCCGGTGGGAACAGGGTGGAAGCCCTGCCTGCTGTTGTGCACTCTGGGTCTCACAGCCTTGGCACACAGAATTCATTGCCATCGGATCCATCCCGCCGGTGGCTGCTGATGCATTTTGGGGATGAAGAACCTCCCGGCACAGACTGCCCCTGCCTGTGACAGTGAGCCCAGAGGAGCTGGGTGTGCAGGGCCTGGCTGTGCCCTGCAGCCTGGGCTGGGGGGAGCAGCAGTGCTCCTGCAGAGCCCCCAGGAGGCCGCAGGGGCTGGGGGACATGGCTGGGCTCCTGGCAGCCCCAGGGTGGGACAGCCTGGCTGCCCTGGGATGAGGAGCTCCCAGGCTGGCCCCTGCAGCGTGCCTCTGGCAAGAAGCAGGATACACCTCTGGTTCCCTGCTCCAGCAGCCCCTGTCCCCACCAGACAAAGCAAGGCAGGTGTGTCCTGGCTGTCCCTGGCACAGGGAGGGGCTGCTCCAGGCCTCTGCCACAGCCCCCGGGTGGGGCCGGCCCCCACCCACCTCCCACTACAAAGTGTGGGCTGTATCAATGTGCAACTGATTCCCCACAGAGCCCTGACCCTCACCTCTCACACAACAGCTCCCACAGGGAGGGCTCCTGCAGCCAGGTCCAGCGTGGACACGGTGCTGGAGTTTTTTGATGCATTGGTTCAGCAAACTCCCAGTTTCTGTGGGGAAATCAGCAGCCCAGTTTGCTGCTTACAGACTTACAGGGCCCTGGGAGTGTTTGTGCAGGTTGTGCTGCTGTCAGGGGGAACTGAGGGGTGTTTGCTTACAGGAGGATGGGGACTTCCAAAAATATTTCCATTTAATAATACAGAAAGGGAGCTTTTCCCAAAGTCTCTATGGGGAGGGACAACGGTGCTGATCAGCCCAGGCTCTGTCAGAGCAGACGTGCTGCTCTTGGGGGATCCCTCCCTGTGCTGCTCTGGGGGGATCCCTCCCCGTGCTGCTCTCAGGGGATCCCTCCCCGTGCTGCTCTCAGGGGATCCCTCCCCGTGCTGCCCTCGGGGGATCCCTCCCCGTGCTGCTCTCAGGGATCCCTCCCCGTGCTGCTCTCAGGGATCCCTCCCTGTGCTGCCCTCGGGGGATCCCTCCCCGTGCTGCTCTCGGGGATCCCTCCCCGTGCTGCCCTCAGGGATCCCTCCCCGTGCTGCTCTCGGGGGATCCCTCCCCGTGCTGCTCTCAGGGATCCCTCCCCATGCTGTATCCAAGCACAGGTCCCGGTTCCCATCTGGAAATGCACTTCCCCCTTGGTGCCATCCCATCAGCCACACCGCTGTCCTGGCTGAGGCCAGGGTGGCCCCAGGGTGTGCAGGTGCTGCTGGGCTGCCCTCAGTCCGCCTGGTAGCTGCCAAAGTGCCACTTCTGGTGAGGGTTTGTGGGGTCACAGCCCCTCACCCGCAGGGCTCTGTACCAGGGATCCACTTCCAGGCACGCCGGCTGCAGGAGGTGCTGGTGCTCTGAGATCAGGTGCTGGGTCTGCAGGAGAGATGGGGGGCTTAGGGGGGCCTGGCTTAGGGGGTGTGCAGGCTTAGGGGGGCTCAGGCTTAGGGGGGCCTGGCTTAGGGGGGCTCAGGCTTAGGGGGGCTCAGGCTTAGGGGGGGCCTGGCTTAGGGGGGCTCAGGCTTAGGGGGGGCTCAGGCTTAGGGGGGGCTCAGGCTTAGGGGGGCTCAGGCTTAGGGGGGGCTCAGGCTTAGGGGGGCTCAGGCTTAGGGGGGCTCAGCTTAGGGGGGCCTGGCTTAGGGGGGCTCAGCTTAGGGGGTGTTCAGGGTTAGGGGGGTCTGGCTTAGGGGGCATTCAGGTTTAGGGGGCATTCAGGCTTTGGGGCTCCTGCAGCAGCAGCAGCAGCAGCTCTACCTCCCCTCTGAGGAAGCCCAGCTCCTCAGGGTGTGCCCTTTTCTGGCTGGTCCCTGACACCTGAGACCTCTCTGCCGACTGACAGCGACCTTGGCGTGGGATCCCAGCCTGCAGCTGCTGCTGAGCCAGGCTCACACCAGGGCTGCTGTGCCTCCTGGCCTCCCCTCACCGGGAACAGAGGGAGGAGCTCCCTCACTGTCTGTGTGGCAGTTGTGTCCCTGGAGGGGTGTGCTGCACAGGGAGTGTGCAGCAGCAGGCTGATCTCTGTTTGTTTGTTGGCTGATGAACCCGGCACAGCTCCTGCACTGACAAGGACAGCTCAGGGGCGGCTCAGCCCCAGCTCAGTGCTGGGGCAGTACTTTGGGCACCGACAGAAGGAAGGGTCTGAGGGACCTCCATCCCTTTGCTTCTCACATCTGCCTGGACTGACCCCTCTAACCCCAGCAGGGGCTGCTGCAGGGGCTGCCACGGGCAGGGCACATTTCCATGCCCTCCTCAGGCTGCAGCGATCCTCAGGAGCAGCTCACTGACCCTGAGGTGAGACACTCCTGGTGTGACCTGTGGAGGGTCAGAGCAGAAGCTGCATCTCTGTGCAGACAGGAACTGCACTGCACATCCCTGGGCAGCACAGTGCCTGATGCCAGGAGAGGGCAAAGCACTGCACTCCTCTGGGCAGCAGCCACTGGGCTCTCCCCAGACTCCTGCTGCTGGCACCAGTAAGAGAGCACCACCAAATCCACCTCACCCTCAGCTGAGAAATCAGGCTGGAACAGGAGACAGGACCTGCCCGTGACCCATACAGCTCCCTGGGCATTTCTGCATATTTTTCACAAAGTGAAATGACAATTTCACCATTTTCAGTAAGTGGATAAAAATTTTCCTGTATTTTTCCCTAATCACCCAAGGCGAGCCCGTGGCATTCTGGCATTCAACACTTTAGGCTGAAAAACCAAAGGGGAACAGGAAATTGTCTGTATATTGAATGTGTAATTCAACTACACTTTTTCTCTCTTAAGTGAAGGGTGTTTTTCCCTCAACAATGAACTGTGCCATTTCAGAGCGTTTTGGACAGCCGCTGGCACCGGGCTGACGGAGGCAGAGCCGTGACTCTTTGTGCAGAGCAGGCAGTTAGTGCAAGGATCCATCCTCTTCCCTTCGATAAACGCTGTCTTTAGGGCCGCTGTGAGCTGCGAGCCGATCGATGCTGCCTCAGCTCCCTTTGAGCGCTATTGACGGTGTGTGTGCCGGGCCAGGCTCTGCTGCTGCTGCTGCTGCTGCTGCTGCTGCTGCTGCTGCTGCCGTGTCCCCCCGTGTCCCCCGTGTCCCCCTGTGTCCCCCCGTGTCCCCCCGTGTCCCCCCGTGTCCCCAGCCGGGCCGGGGGCCGGGCACCGGGACGGGCACAGCCCCGGCAGAGGGGCAGGGGCGGGTGGGACGGGCACCGACACCTCTCTGGGTGCACAGGGGCCTTGGCAGGGCGGGCAGCGGAGGGTGGGGCACCCCTGGGCAGGGCTGAGCCCTCCCGGCACACCGGCCCCAGTCCCCCCGGCACACCGGCCCCAGTCCCCCCGGCACACCGGCCCCAGCCCCCCGGCACACCGGCCCATCCCGGAGGGCAGCGCTCACCCCGAGCCCCCCCGGCACACCGGCCCATCCCGCAGGGCAGGGCTCACCCCGAGCCCCCCCGGCACACCGGCCCCAGCCCCCCCGGCACACCGGCCCGAGCCCCCCCGGCACACCGGCCCGAGCCCCCCCGGCACACCGGCCCCAGCCCCCCCGGCACACCGGCCCCAGCCCCCCCGGCACACCGGCCCCAGCCCCCCCGGCACACCGGCCCCAGCCCCCCCGGCACACCGGCCCGAGCCCCCCCGGCACACCGGCCCATCCCGCAGGGCAGCGCTCACCCCGAGCCCCCCCGGCACTCACCAGCCCCCCCGGCACACCGGCCCGAGCCCCCCCGGCACACCGGCCCATCCCGCAGCGCAGCGCTCACCCCGAGCCCCCCCGGCACTCACCAGCCCCGGCCGGACAGTGGCCAGCGACCTGTGCAGCCAGGCCAGGCTGCGGCTCCTGCCCTGGCAGCGGCGCAGGCCCACGGCTCCCAGCGCCCCCGAGGGGGCCAGGCAGAGCTCCCCGTGCTGGATCAGCCGCAGCCAGGTGTAGTTGAACTGCTGGTTCTGTGCCGAGAGAGACACGGCCGGGTCAGGCTCCAGCGCGGGGCTGGCCGGGGACAGCCACAGCTGCTCCGGGCACCCCGTGCCGGGGCCTGCTCACCCTCCCAGGCAGGAATCCCCAATTCCCGATCTCCCACCCATCCCTGCCCTCGGGCACTGGGAGCCGTTCGTTCCCTGTGTCCGGCCGCTCTGGGTCCCTCTCCGGCCCTGCAGGAGCCCAGGCACGGAAAGGGCTGGAAGGCAGAGCTGGGCGTTCAGCACCTGCACACGGATCGGGGCTGCTGTTTAAATGTTTCTGTGCTCCCCTGTGCAAACTCACAGCGTTATCAGACCTCCCTAAGCACTGCAGTTGCTGTTTCTGACTCTGTTGGTTGGCCACAGGCTGTGCCCGCAGGGAATCCCTGCCCAGGCTGCTCCCACCCTGCCCGGCCCCGTCCCGGGTGGGAAGGGCTCCGGGGGAGGGGACAGGCCACCCCCGGGAGGGGACAGGCCACCCCGGGGAGGGGACAGGCCACCCCGGGGAGGGGACAGGCCACCCCGGGGAGGCACGGGAGCCCCACACCGAGCCCACAGGCAGTGTGACTCACCCAGGTGCGATCAGGCCGCCCTTACCGTGTTGTTAACATCGCACTCCTCAAAAGCCAGGGTGGTGCCCTCCACAGCGATGCACCCTGCCAGGGCCACGTTAGCGAGCTGGGAAGCAGCAACAGAACGCAGATTTAGACATAAGTTCCCAGAAGGGGAGAGGATGTTACACGGCACTGAGCCTGCTGGGGTCACAGGACTCTGATTAACACCGTTCACATCACTAAGGGAGCAGAAAAGTGTTCCAGGCCAGGCTGGACGGGGCTTGGAGCAAAGTGGTCTAGTGAAAGGTGTCCCAGCCCACGGCAGGGGATGGAATAAGCCGAGCTTTAAGGGCCCTTTCCACCTAAACCACTCTGGAATTCTGTGGTGGAGCAGAAGGGGATCCTGACCTGGTTTCTCTCACCAGATGCCAGGCAAGGGGCTTGGGGGGCAGCACTGAATCCAAAACCACTTTCCAGTCTTCTGTGCTCACTGCCCCCGGCGGCGCAGGTTCCGTGCCCGCAGCGGTGCCGGTGCCTCCTCCCGGCCCCGCAGCGCCGGGAACGCGAGCGGCTGCTGCGCTCTGCTGGCGGCGGAGCCGAGCTACAGACCCTGAACATGCAGACCCTGAACATGCAGACCCTGAACCTACAGACCCTGCACCTACAGACCCTGAACATGCAGACCCTGCACCTACAGACCCTGAACCTACAGACCCTGAACCTACAGACCCTGAACCTGCAGACCCTGAACCTACAGACCCTGCACCTACAGACCCTGCACCTACAGACCCTGCATCTACAGACCCTGAACCTGCAGACCCTGAACCTGCAGACCCCGCACCTACAGACCCTGAACCTACAGACCCTGAACCTACAGACCCTGAACCTACAGACCCTGCACCTACAGACCCTGCACCTACAGACCCTGAACCTACAGACCCTGAACCTGCAGACCCTGAACCTGCAGACTCTGCACCTACAGACCCTGAACCTACAGACCCTGAACCTGCAGACCCTGAACCTACAGACCCTGCACCTACAGACCCTGCACCTACAGACCCTGCACCTACAGACCCTGAACCTACAGACCCTGAACCTACAGACCCTGCACCTACAGACCCTGAACCTACTGACCCTGCACATGCAGACCCTGAACCTGCAGACCCTGCACCTACAGACCCTGAACCTGCAGACCCTGAACCTACAGACCCTGCACCTACAGACCCTGCACCTACAGACCCTGCACCTGCAGACCCTGCACATGCAGACTCTGCACCTACAGACCCTGAACCTACAGACCCTGAACCTGCAGACCCTGAACCTACAGACCCTGAACCTGCAGACCCTGAACCTGCAGACCCTGCACCTACAGACCCTGAACCTGCAGACCCTGCACCTACAGACCCTGCACCTACAGACCCTGCACCTACAGACCCTGAACCTGCAGACCCCGCACCTACAGACCCTGAACCTACAGACCCTGCACCTACAGACCCTGCACATGCAGACTCTGCACCTACAGACCCTGAACCTACAGACCCTGAACCTGCAGACCCTGAACCTGCAGACCCTGCACCTACAGACCCTGAACCTACAGACCCCGCACCTACAGACCCTGAACCTACAGACCCTGCACCTACAGACCCTGCACCTACAGACCCTGAACCTGCAGACCCCGCACCTACAGACCCTGAACCTACAGACCCTGAACCTACAGACCCTGCACCTACAGACCCTGCACCTACAGACCCTGCACATGCAGACTCTGCACCTACAGACCCTGAACCTACAGACCCTGAACCTGCAGACCCTGAACCTGCAGACCCTGCACCTACAGACCCTGAACCTACAGACCCCGCACCTACAGACCCTGAACCTACAGACCCTGAACCTACAGACCCTGCACCTACAGACCCTGCACCTACAGACCCTGCACATGCAGACTCTGCACCTACAGACCCTGAACCTGCAGACCCTGAACCTGCAGACCCTGCACCTACAGACCCTGAACCTACAGACCCTGCACCTACAGACCCTGAACCTACAGACCCTGAACCTGCAGACCCTGAACCTGCAGACCCTGCACCTACAGACCCTGAACCTACAGACCCTGAACCTACAGACCCTGAACCTGCAGACCCTGCACCTACAGACCCTGCACCTACAGACCCTGAACCTACAGACCCTGAACCTGCAGACCCCGCACCTACAGACCCTGAACCTACAGACCCTGAACCTGCAGACCCTGAACCTACAGACCCTGCACATGCAGACCCTGCACCTACAGACCCTGCACCTACAGACCCTGAACCTGCAGACCCTGCACCTACAGACCCTGCACCTGCAGACCCTGAACCTACAGACCCTGAACCTACAGACCCTGAACCTGCAGACCCTGCACCTACAGACCCTGCACCTACAGACCCTGAACCTACAGACCCTGCACATGCAGACCCTGCACCTACAGACCCTGCACCTACAGACCCTGCACCTACAGACCCTGAACCTGCAGACCCTGAACCTGCAGACCCTGAACCTGCAGACCCCGACCCTACAGACCCCGACCCTACAGACCCTGAACCTACAGACCCTGCACCTACAGACCCTGCACCTACAGACCCTGCACCTACAGACCCTGAACCTACAGACCCTGAACCTACAGACCCTGCACCTACAGACCCTGCACCTACAGACCCCGCACCTACAGACCCTGAACCTACAGACCCTGAACCTGCAGACCCTGCACCTACAGACCCTGCACCTACAGACCCTGCACCTACAGACCCCGAACCTACAGACCCTGCACCTACAGACCCCGCACCTACAGACCCTGCACCTACAGACCCTGCACCTACAGACCCTGCACCTACAGACCCTGAACCTGCAGACCCTGAACCTGCAGACCCTGCACCTACAGACCCTGCACCTACAGACCCTGAACCTACAGACCCCGACCCTACAGACCCTGCACCTACAGACCCTGCACCTACAGACCCCGACCCTACAGACCCTGAACCTGCAGACCCTGCACCTACAGACCCTGCACCTACAGACCCTGAACCTGCAGACCCTGAACCTACAGACCCTGCACCTACAGACCCCGACCCTACAGACCCTGAACCTACAGACCCTGCACCTACAGACCCTGAACCTACAGACCCTGAACCTACAGACCCTGCATCTACAGACCCCGACCCTACAGACCCTGCACCTACAGACCCTGCACCTACAGACCCCGACCCTACAGACCCTGACCCTACAGACCCTGCACCTACAGACCCTGAACCTACAGACCCCGACCCTACAGACCCTGGGGCACATCCTACCGTGGGACCCCCACCTGTCCCGGCACTGCCGTGTGCCCTCCCAGCCATCCAAACCCAGCCAGCTCTTTAGGGGGAAATGATCCCTTCTCTCTGGGACCTGTTTCTTTATAGAACTGCTCTGGAACCCAGAGCTCTGTTCCCTATCAGATACCCAAAACGCTGTGCCCTCTGTGCTTATCAGATACCCAGAATGCTGTACCCTCTGTGCCCTGTCAGATATCCAGAGCACTGTACCCTCTGTGCCTTGTCAGATACCCAAAATGCTGTGCCCTCTGTGCTTATCAGATATCCAGAGTGCTGTGCCCTCTGTGCCCTGTCAGGTATCCAGAGCACTGCCAAAGGCCAGGAAGCTGCACAGCAGCAGCAGCAGCAGCAGCACAGCACTACAGCAGCAGCACAGCAGCAGCAGCACAGCAGCAGCAGCAGCAGCAGCAGCACAGCACAGCAGCAGCAGCACAGCAGCACAGCAGCAGCAGCACAGCAGCAGCAGCAGCAGCAGCACAGCACTACAGCAGCAGCAGCAGCACAGCAGCAGCAGCAGCAGCACAGCAGCAGCACCAGCAGCAGCACAGCAGCACAGCAGCACAGCAGCAGCACAGCACAGCAGCACAGCAGAGCAGCAGCAGCAGCAGCAGTAGCCCGGGGGATGCTGCCCAGGGCACAGTCCCCCCTGGCAGCTGTGCAGCCCCTGGTACGTACCAGCCCGCTGGCTTTAACCAGGGGAGCCTCCAGGTCGGGGTAGACGTTCTGCAGGTACCAGCGGAAGCTCTTGCAGCCCAGCCTGTCCCGCAGCTGGGTTTGCTGGCTCAGGTCCCCCAGGTCCAGCTGGCCCAGCAGCAGGTGGTAGGCGTGCCCGTAGAACAGCTCCTTGTACTCGTCCAGCCACACCTCGGCCACGCGCGCCAGGTTCCTCTCCACCGTCCTCACCCGGTCTTTGGGGAAGGGGTAGGGGTTGTCGTTCCTGAAAATGTGCCCCACCCTGGAGCACGGCACGATCTCGATCTCCCCTCCGCACATCCACACCTGCGGGCACAGCAGAGGTCACTGATGGGACACGGGCTGAGGTGGGGCTGCCTTTGTGCGAGCCAAGGGAGGAGCAGGGAGCCCGGGGAGACGGGGCTGTCCCCGGGGAGCCCAGCACCCACCCAGGCTGGCAGGGGCACAGCTGTGTGACTGGCACCTACCTTGAAGGAAATCTCCATGTTTTCCCCTCCCCAGACATCCAGTCCCGGGTCGTACGTCCCCAGCTCAAAAAAATACTTCTTGTCGATGGAGAAGAGGCCGCCTGCCATCACGGGGCACCTGGGAGCAGAGGCCACAGGCAGTGTCACTGTGACAGGGGACATTTGGGTGGCTGTACCTGGGGCTGTAACGGGGCAGGGAGGGGGGACAGGCAGTGCAATGCTCTCCTGGCTGGCACACCAGCACTGCCCTGCGTGGGGGAAAGGCTTCCCGGGCTTTGCCCGTGCCTGATGGGGGATTCCTGTGCCTCAGCTGTCCTGCAAAGCACAGGTTTGGCCACAAAAGAACAACACTTGGCCTCAAAGAAGCCTTTGCTGCTAAATTATTACCAAAGGAACAGGTTTGCAAAGCCCTTGCATTTTTATTTTTCTTACCTTATTATATCAGTCTCCTTGATTTTATTTTTCTCAATGACCTCCTGTGGAATCTGCCTCCATCCAAAATTCATTGGCCAAGTAAAAATCCCACGCTGGAAGTTGTCCACGGTCATGTAACTAAACAGAGAAAAGATTGGGCTGACTAATTCTGAGTCACATTCATGATTGAAATGTCACCCCTAATGAGTGAAGATGAATATCTGTGGGTAATTAAACCAGGATTTTAACAAATTTCATCAGGAATCCTCTTCATGTACCAAAAGTTGTGAAAAAGTGAAGTGGTGTGTGATGAACCCATCCAAGGCAATGTTAATCTCTGGTGTACAGCAATGCTCTGTGTCCCTGTGGTGAACAGAAGTGACACAGCAATGCTCTGTGTCCCTGTGGAAAGCTGCTGGGGGCTGCTGAGGGGGTCTGGAGTCAGGGATTCGCTGCCTGGAATGGACGCACTGGCACTGACAGGCAGATTTTGCTCAGGACACCAGCCTGGGCTGTGGGATTGCCAGGGGTGAGCTGTCTCACCAGGGATGGGGTGCCCCAGCAGGGATGGGGTGCCTCACCAGGGCCCAGCTGCCCCAGCAGGGGTGAGCTGTCTCACCAGGGATGGGGTGCCCCAGCAGGGCCCAGCTCCTCACCTCATGTCCTTGTCGCTGATGACCTCGATGACAGGACAGGCCACCTTGCGGCGGTGCAGGCGGACCCTGTCCAGCAGCGGCTCCAGCCACCCCACGTTGCACTCCACGTGTGAGTCCAGGAAGGTCAGCACAGCACCTGGGCACAGGTGGGGCAGGATCAGCCCTGGGGCACTGCATCCCAGCCCTGTGAGAGCTCCCTGGGCAGCTCCGGGCAGAAATGGGCAGCTCAGGACAGCCCCGGACAGAAATGGGCAGCTCCGGACAGGAATGGGCAGCTCAGGACAGCCCCGGACAGAAATGGGCAGCTCAGGACAGGAATGGGCAGCTCTGGACAGGAATGGGCAGCTCAGGACAGGAATGGGCAGCTCAGGACAGGAATGGGCAGCTCAGGACAGGAATGGGCAGCCCCGGACAGGAATGGGCAGCTCAGGACAGGAATGGGCAGCCCCGGACAGGAATGGGCAGCTCAGGACAGAAATGGGCAGCTCAGGACAGAAATGGGCAGCTCAGGACAGGAATGGGCAGCTCAGGACAGGAATGGGCAGCTCCGGACAGGAATGGGCAGCCCCGGACAGGAATGGGCAGCTCAGGACAGAAATGGGCAGCCCTGGACAGGAATGGGCAGCCCCGGACAGAAATGGGCAGCTCAGGACAGAAATGGGCAGCTCAGGACAGGAATGGGCAGCTCAGGACAGGAATGGGCAGCTCCGGACAGGAATGGGCAGCTCAGGACAGAAATGGGCAGCTCAGGACAGGAATGGGCAGCTCAGGACAGGAATGGGCAGCTCCGGACAGGAATGGGCAGCCCCGGACAGGAATGGGCAGCTCAGGACAGGAATGGGCAGCTCAGGACAGGAATGGGCAGCTCAGGACAGAAATGGGCAGCTCAGGACAGGAATGGGCAGCCCTGGACAGGAATGGGCAGCTCAGGACAGAAATGGGCAGCTCAGGACAGGAATGGCCGTTTCGGTGCTGGCACAGCCCGGTCAGGCGGAGCTGGGGTGCAGGGGATGGGACCCCTCGGTGCACGGGGAGGGACGGACGCAGCCCCGGAGGGGGGGCCCCAGGGCGCTCGGGGGTCCCCACGGCGCTCGGGGCTCCCCAGGGCGCTCCCCTCGTACCTTTGGCGATCTGCGCCCCCGCCAGCCGGGCCCGGATCAGGCCGTGCCTCTCCCGGAGCCGCAGGATCTTCACCTTGGGGAACTGTGACATGTAGGTGTCCAGCTGCTCCTTCAGGTACCCTGCGGGGCACAGAGCGAGCCGCCTGACCCACCGCGCCGCGGGCGGGCTGGAATGCCCCCGGGGCTCTCCCTGGAAGCGCCTCCAGCTGCCGGCCTGATATTCCTGAGCCTGACAGATTTTAGCTGCTGGCGGCTGCTAACTTCTCCCAAGGAAAAGTTTTCTCAGGAAAGTTTGTCCTCAAACAATCTTGGTAAACAACTCCCCTTTCTCCAAACGATCTTTCTCCAGGTGGTGCTTTGCTGTTTCTCTGGTTTAACCAGAGGGATTGGAGAGGTGTCATTCCTATTCACCAACCGTGTTCAGTCTGTATCAGAACACCTTATAAAAGGCAGTGAGAATTAAACAATAAAGCTTTTTTCCTATGTTCTTTGCCTTCTCAAGTATTTGGAAGTATTGAAGCATTTCATCTTTCATGTCCTACGGCGACATCCAGGCCCTCAGCTCTGGGCTGTGAACATCTGGGCACATCTGGGCACATCTGGGCGGCTCCCTGTGTGCCTGCTGCCAGCTCTGGAGCTGAGACAGCACTTTCCTGCAGAGCCAGCAGTGGGGAAACGACATCATTCCTAAATGCCTAAGGACATCATTGAGGTTTTTGAGACACGTCACTGTGATGTGTCTGTGTCTCAGGGAGGTCAGTGGGCAGAACACACCAAGAAGTCCATTTTGGATCCAGTCCTGCCTCGCCTTGCTGGGCAGCTGGTGAGCAGAACTGGGCCAGGCCCCCTTTGTCCTCCACCACAGAACCCTGCAATAGTTTGGGCTGGACTGGAATTTAAAGCCCATCTGCTCCCAGCTGCTCCCACGGGCTGAACTCAGCAGAGTGGAAGCCTCACCAGGCAGGGGTGGGGAGCAATGAAAGGGCTGAAATGCTGATGGAAGGCACTGCCCAGCACAGGTCCTGGCTCAGCCCTGCTCCCACTGCAGCTCCTCTGAGCCAGCCTGCAGTGTCCCCCACTCTGGGGACACAGGGCACCTGCCCGGGAGCAGCACACCGAGGGGTGAGAGCATCTCCAGATTGCACAGCCCTTGAGCCAGGACGCCCAAAGACAAATGGGCTGGGCAGGACCGAGATCCCTGGTGCTCCCAGAGCCTCTGGCAGCCTCTGCCTTCATCCCCAGCCAGCCCCAGCACCCCCTGTCCTCTGACCCCCTCAGCCCCAGCACCCCCTGTCCTCTGACCCCCCTCAGCCCCAGCCCCCCTGTCCTCTGACCCCCCAGCCAGCCCCAGCACCCCCTGTCCTCTGACCCCCTCAGCCCCAGCCCCCCTGTCCTCTGACCCCCCCAGCCCCAGCACCCCCTGTCCTCTGACCCTCCTCAGCCCCAGCACCCCCTGTCCTCTGACCCCCTCAGCCCCAGCACCCCCTGTCCTCTGACCCCCCCAGCCCCAGCCCCAGCACCCCCTGTCCTCTGACCCCCTCAGCCCCAGCACCCCCTGTCCTCTGACCCCCCCAGCCAGCCCCAGCACCCCCTGTCCTCTGACCCCTCAGCCCCAGCCCCAGCACCCCCTGTCCTCTGACCCCCCCAGCCCCAGCACCCCCTGTCCTCTGACCCCCTCAGCCCCAGCACCCCCTGTCCTCTGACCCTCCTCAGCCCCAGCACCAGCACCCCCTGTCCTCTGACCCCCTCAGCACCAGCACCCCCTGTCCTCTGACCCTCCTCAGCCCCAGCACCAGCACCCCCTGTCCTCTGACCCCCTCAGCACCAGCACCCCCTGTCCTCTGACCCCCTCAGCCCCAGCACCCCCTGTCCTCTGACCCCTCAGCCCCAGCCCCAGCACCCCCTGTCCTCTGACCCCCCTCAGCCCCAGCACCAGCACCCCCTGTCCTCTGACCCCCCCTCAGCCCCAGCACCCCCTGTCCTCTGACCCCCCTCAGCCCCAGCCCCAGCACCCCCTGTCCTCTGACCCCCTCAGCCCCAGCACCCCCTGTCCTCTGACCCCCTCAGCCCAGCCCCGACCAGGGATGCACTTCAGCACAGCGGAAGGAGAAAATGCCATTTCTCTCCTGCTTGGAATGGAATCACAGAGAACAAATTGCATTTTGCCCTCAGGTTACATCAGTTCCATACAGGCAGCAGAGGCTCACCTACCCTTGGTGCTGCAGTCATCCACCAGGATGATCTCCTGGACGAGGTGCGGAGGGGAGCGGCCCAGGACGCTGTGCACGGAGCGCAGCAGGCTGGACCACACCTCGTCCACAAAGCACATGATGATGCTGGTGCTGGGGAGGTCATCGTGCACCTGCTGCTCCGAGCACCTGCAACAGCAACGGGGGCTGCAGGTGATGGCCAGGCACAGCCCTGGAAACCTGCAGCCCTGCTGTTTGTGGGACAATGGGGAAGGGGAAAACCCCCCAGGTGAAATGTGGAGGGAAAGCCCTGCAGGGCTGGGAGGGGAATTGAGGGGTGAGGGGGAGAACCCCACATGCAGCCCCAGGGCCCCTCTCATGGGCAGCCCCATGGGACAGGATGGGCTCACTTGGTTCTGACAGGAACCTCTTCTGAAGGAAATGGAGAGGCATTTCAGGGCTTCACAGCTCACAGAAGTGCTCTGGCTGAGTGCAATTCACCCCAGAATTGCTCTGTGTCACAATCCTTGGGAGGTCAGTGGGCAGAACACACCAAAAGTCCATTTTGGATCCAGTCCTGCCTCCCCTTGCTGGGCAGCTGGTGAGCAGAAGTGGGTCAGGCCCCCTTTGTCCTCCACCACAGAACCCTGCAAGAGTCTGGGCTGGAAGGGAGGTTAAAGCCCATCTGCTCCCAGCTGCCCCCACGGGCAGGGACACCTCCCACTAAACCAGGTAGCTCAAACCCCATTCGGCCTGGCCTCAAACTTCCAGGGATGGGGCAGCCACAGCTTCTCTGGGCACCCTGTGCCAGGGCCTCCCCACCCTCACAGGGAAGGATTCCCTCCCAATATCCCACCTAACCCTGCCCCCTGGCAGTGGAAACCACTGCTCCTTGTCCTGGCACCCCATCCTTGTCCAAAGTCCCTCTTCATCTCTCCTGGAGCCCCTGATGCACTGGAGGGGCTGTGAGGTCTCCCTGGAGCCTTCCATTCCCTTCCTCAGCCCCAGGACTCCTGGCCAGGCTCTGCAGGGAGTGCTCCCCACCACACTCCTCCTCAGCGCCCTGTCCCTCACGCCAGCTGCAGGGACAGAGCCCCTGTGAGCAGCAGCACTGGCAGGGAGGCTGCAAAAGCTTCACTGTGCACAGAGAGGCACAGACTGGCCACTCAGTGCTCCAGCCCAGCACTCACTCCAGGGAGAACCACAGCAGGAACTGGAGCCCAAACTGGGGATACACCAAAAAGGAGTTGTTGGCTGCCAACAGGCAACAGGCACTGCCCTGAGCTGGCCCTTACCTGCTGGTATCTGTTGTGCCAAGGGGCTGGGGCAGAGCCTGCCCAGGCTCCTGCCAGGACCGGGGTGCCCCGGGCAGCAGCTGCCACCCCCAGGGACGCGCCCTGTTTGGCCAAGGTGTTCCCTGTGACAGCAAAGCCTCTCCCCCGGGGCAGCTGCGTCACTGCCCGGAGCTGCTTCCTGCTCTGCAGCCCCGGGGCTTTGCTGCAGCCAAACCCAGGGCTGGCTCTGTGCCACAGGGCTCTGGCCCTCTGCACAGGTGCCTTCTGCAGGTGGCACCAGGAGCAGCCCCAGCTGTGCCCCCCTCCCTGCTCCATCCATCCCGTGCAGGGTCTCCCCTCGGGCAGCAGCAGCAGCACAGTGGGAGTGTCTGCACTGTCCTGTGGGGTGGGGGACAACCACAGCACAGCTCCCAGCCCCCCGTGCTCTGTGGCAGTGGGAACAGGGACTCGGGAGGTCTCTGCACGGGGCAGGTCTCTCACCTGCCCAGGGGCTGCGAGGTGTTCCCAGGAAGGGCTGAGTGCAGGAGGTGAACCCGGCACTCACCTGAGCTGGGACCTGCAGCTGTCACAGCCACAGAGCGGCTCAGGTTGAAAAAGAGCTCTGAGATCATCAGGCCCAAGCCCCGACCCAGCACTGCTGAGCCCACCTGGCACAGGATGGGGCTCCCAGCCCCTTGTCCTGCTGGTGAGGCACTGCCCTTGCCTTGTCCTGCTCTTCCCTGCGGGCAGGGAGTGACTTTCTGAGCTGTGCAGGACCAGTACACATTTCGTGATGACAGCTGTGACAGCTTTCCAAACCCAAACTGCACGTCCCTCCCTGAGGGTGCCCACAGGGCAGAGTGCCCCAGACTGCCCCTCCACTCCGTGCCTGCTGGGTGGTGCCAGCACTCGGCCCCTCTCCTGCAGGGCACCCTGGGGCCACAGCATGTCCCTGGCCAGGAGGTGTCTCCTCCTGGAGGGAAGGGCCAGGCAGCCCGAGGTGTGAGAGCCCCTCGGGGCAGGGGGGTCCTGCTGCCCTCACACACCGAGGGGTGCAGGCTCCAGGAGCCAAGGCACGAGTTCCGAATGCTCAGAGCTGCACCTGGCACAGGGGGGGCTCAGAGGGGCACAGAGGGGCTGAGCCCCACACAGCAGGGCTCAGAGGGGCACAGAGGGGCCTGAACCCCACACAGCAGGGGCTCAGAGGGGCACAGAGGGGCTGAGCCCCACAAAGCAGGGGCTCAGAGGGGCACAGAGGGGCTGAGCCCCACACAGCAGGGGCTCAGAGGGGCACAGAGGGGCTGAGCCCCACAAAGCTGGGGCTCAGAGGGGCACAGAGGGGCTGAGCCCCACACAGCAGGGGCTCAGAGGGGCACAGAGGGGCTGAGCCCCACAAAGCAGGGGCTCAGAGGGGCACAGAGGGGCTGAGCCCCACACAGCAGGGGCTCAGAGGGGCACAGAGGGGCTGAGCCCCACAAAGCAGGGGCTCAGAGGGGCACAGAGGGGCTGAGCCCCACACAGCAGGGGCAGTGTTCTGGGGCACAGAGGGGCCTGAGCCCCACACAGCAGGGGCTCAGAGGGGCACAGAGGGGCCTGAGCCCCACACAGCAGGGGCTCAGAGGGGCACAGAGGGGCCTGAGCCCCACACAGCAGGGGCTCAGAGGGGCACAGAGGGGTCTGAGCCCCACCATCCCCTGTTCTGGCTGTCCTGGCCCCTTTGGGCAGCCGGGCTCAGCAGTTTATGCCAAGCTGCAAACTTCACCCGGTTTCATGTTTGACACCAGGCTGCTCTGACCTGGACAGGCAGGAGCCCTCTGGCAGGTGGCACGGAGGGCTGGGTGTGCCCCCAGTAACCCTCCCCAGAGCCAGGGAGCCCATTCCCAGCACGGGGTCTGTGCAAGGGGAGCACATCTTACCCGGCAGGCCTGGTGTCTGGGATGGCTCGATCCACCGGGATCAGATCGCTGAGGTAGACGTTAAAGTTCCCTTCTTTCCATCGACGTCTTGCTTCTTCTTGTTTATCAGCAGGGACAGCAACAGCCTGTCCAAACTGGCCGGGAGCTCGGGGGTCTCTCGGGGCGAGGGTTGCATCCATGGACAGAACTCTGTGCATCCCTGGGCTGCTCGCTGCCTGCTGCTGCCCATCCTGGCCCGTGCCAGGAGCTGCTCCCCCCTGCTCCTGCCCATCCTGGCCAGTGCCAGGAGCTGCTCCCCCCTGCTGCTGCCCATCCTGGCCAGTGCCAGGAGCTGCTCCCCCCTGCTCCTGCCCATCCTGGCCAGTGCCAGGAGCTGCTCCCCCCTGCTCCTGCCCATCCTGGCCCGTGCCAGGAGCTGCTCCCCTCTGCTCCTGCCCATCCTGGCCAGTGCCAGGAGCTGCTCCCCCCTGCTCCTGCCCATCCTGGCCTGTGCCAGGAGCTGCTCCCCTCTGCTCCTGCCCATCCTGGCCAGTGCCAGGAGCTGCTCCCCTCTTCTCCTGCCCATCCTGGCCAGTGCCAGGAGCTGCTCCCCTCTTCTCCTGCCCATCCTGGCCAGTGCCAGCCACTCCAGGAGCTGCTCCCCTCTTCTGCCCTTCCCAGCCAGTGCCAGCTGCTCCAGGAGCTGCTCCCCTCTGCTCCTGCCCATCCTGGTCTGCTCCAGCTGCTCCAGGAGCTGCTCCTGGTGTCGCACCCGGCGTCCGGCTCCGGCCACCCACGGCGGTGGCCCCGGCGGTGGCGGTGGCAGCGTGGGCACCGTCACTGCTCTTGTCAGCGAGCCCTTTGTGCTTTCCACGTCTCCTGGTGGCGTTGCCCGCAGAGTGGGGTCCTCGGCGCGGGGCTGCGGGGCTGGGGAGGTTCATCTCCTCTTTGCTAATGAGGATGAAGCGAGTTCTGGAGGAAGTTTCTTTCCGTCCCGTGTTCGTTTCCTCCGCTCCGGGCTGTGCTGCGGTGCCGGGGTGCCGGGCTGCGGGGCCGGTCCGTCCGGCCGTGCCGGGGGGCTGCTGCTGGCTCCGGTGGGCTCCGAGGAGCGCCGTGCCCGTCCCGCCGCGCCCGGGGGCTGCCGGGGGCTGCCGGGGAGGCGGCGCTGCCCCCGGGACCCCGGCCCGGTGCCCGGCGGGGGCCGCTCCCGGTTCCTCCGCCGCCTTCCCCGGCGTCCCGGGGCCGCGCCGGGGCCGCGCCCGCCCCAACCCCAACCCCGGCCCCAACCCCAACCCCAACCCCGGCCCCGGCCCCGGCCCCGGCCCCGGCCCCGGCGCCGCCGCCTCCCGCAGCAGCCGCCCGCCCGCCTCGCCGAGCGAGAGGCGGAGCGCGGCCATGTCGAGCAGCAGCCAGGCCACCGAGGCGGCGAAGACGAAGGCCAGGGCCCGGCCGCTGCCGCGGAACAGCCGCCGCAGCCCGCTCATCCCGGGCGGAGCGGCAGCCGCCGGGCCCGCGGGGCGGGGCGGGACCGGGACGGGAACGGGAACGGGGATGGGGCCGGGGATGGGGCCTGGGATGGGGCCGGGGATGTGGCCGGGGATGTGGCCGGGGATGGGGCCGGGGATGTGGCCGGGGATGGGGCCGGGGATGGGGCCGGGACGCCGCTGCCCCCGCCCCACCCCGCGCCGGGACCCGCCCGCGCTGGAAGCCGACCCGGGGACCCGCCCGGCCCCGGAGCGACATCCCGGGGGGAGCGGGGCCGTGCCTCGGGGGACACATCCCGGGGGATGGGCGGTGCAGCTCGGGGGGGGACATCCCCAGGGAGCGGCGATGTGGCTGGGGAGGACACCCCGGGGGTCAGTGATTGCTGCCCCTCAGCCCGGGGCAGGGGGCGGGAGCGGGGCTGCGCCTCGGGGGTCCCCAGCGGGGGCAGAGGGGCCGGGGCTCGGGGGAGCCCTGCGTGTCCTGCTCCACGTGGCAGCTGGCGCGGCAGCCGGCGGTTGAGCCGCTGCTGAGGACGGACGGGGGTGTGTTCCACATCCCGCTCAATTACAGGGCACGGGAGCCACGCTGGCCGAGCGCGGCAGCCTCCGGTGGGCTGAGCCGGAGAACCAAGAAAGGAACCAGCGAGGAACCACCCTCCTGCTCCTGTTCCTGCTCCTGCTCCGGCAGGCTGGGACGTGGCAGGCAGTGCTGGCTGTGCCCGCTGGATGTGCTGACTGTGCCAGCTGTGCCATGTGCCTGGCTGTCCCGGCTGTGCCACCTGTGCTGACCATCCTGGCTGCACTGGCTGTGCCGGCTGTCCAGGCTGTCCTGGCTGTCCTGGCCATGCTGGCTGTGCCGGCAGTGCCATCTCTGCTGGCTGTCCTAGCTGTCCTGGCTGTCCTGGATACAGGCACTGAAGTGACAGAAAAAAGCCTGGGCTGCTGTTTTGCAGCTTTGCCAAACTTAGCTTAAACTCTCATAAAGTTCTCTGGTGTTAATAAATTTAGTAGCAATGCACTGTATCCCAAATCCCAAAGCAGGAGATTTTGTTAAATAAAGGGCTCCAACCCACTGCAGTGCATATGAATATTGAAAAGAAATAAGTGGAAAGAATTACATTAATATTTGTACTTCAAAAACTCAGTCCTATCAAACCCCAGCCTACGGTTACACTGTGTGATGGAAAACAAAAGAAATGACCATTCTGTTGTTTTCCCAGGGCTTTTCTTTGCCAAGCAAACTCCTTCAGACGTGGCAGGCAGTTCTGGTTTTGGAGGATTTGAATGTGTGGACGGTGCCTGAGGACTCTCAGTAAGAGGGAGGGAAAGGATAAGACTGCAAAAACTCTCTAAAGGGAAGAAGAAATGAGCAGCAGCTTGAGAGTAAGGAAGAGATGAACTTGAACGGAACAATTCCGTTTGTTTAGAAATAAAAGTTTGACGCACACAGTCTGTGCTTCATTCACCGTGCTGGCACAACTTCTCCATTTTCATTTGGGTTTTTTTTCCCTTTCTGGTGCAGACCCTCCCTCAGGCAGGGCTGAGTCCCCGGTGCCCTGCCAGCACACCCTGGGGCTGTTTTGGGGTTCAGCCCTGGGCGCAGGGGGCTCAGCACCCGCACGGGGACACGGTGACACGGTGACACGGTGACACGGTGACACGGTGACACGGTGACACGGCGGCACGTGCAGGGTCCCCTGGAGCTGCTGGGAGTGTGCTCCTCTGCCAGTGGGCCAAACCAGGAGCCTCTTCCCATGCCCTGGGCAGGCACAAGCGCAGCCCTGGCGGGGCAGGGGGGGCCCAGAGGTCCCCTGAGCCCCAGCCTGACGCGCTGTGACAAAGTGGCCGCGGCGGCAGCGCGGTCAGGCGCTCCCTCCCTCCGCACGCTCGGCGCCTTGGCTCTCCTCCCTGGCAAGTACAAACGTTCCAGATAGCTGAACAGATTCCATGACACGAGACAGCTGCTTTTGTAGGGAGGAATTAATTGAATCAAGTACTCCATCATTAAAATAATCTGACGTGTCAGATGGGGAAGCGCGGCAGCAAGCTTGCTCGAAGATGGAAACTCAACACTTTTTCAGCCAGAAGCGCCCCAGAAGATAAGGAAGTGTTAAGATAACTCACTCTGGGTCTCTATATCATGTTTTAGCAGTGTGAATAATACAGTGTCCAAAGAGAATTCATGAGGGAATGGTCTCTTGCTAAACCTGGCTAGCTTGGTAAATTGTGTTTCTTCTGTGGAGCAGGAGAATCCCAGAATGGTTTGGGCTGTAAGGGACCTGAAAGCTCACCCAGTTCCATGCCCTGCCATGGGCAGGGACACCTTCCACTACCCCCCTGAAGGAAACACTGAAGTTGGGGTACCCTGTCCCACTGGGGCGTTGGGTGGTGCTCCTGGAGTCTCCCCGCAGAGATGGGAATGAAAACGGAAACTTTGGACGAGGAGTTTGCGTGTTCATCTTCTGCAGGGAAACCCCAAAGCTGTAGAGGCAGAAAGCTGGGAAGTGCTGGGCAATCGAGTGCTGGACACTTAAAACCTGAAGGTGAGGAGAGTAAAGCTTGCACTTGTATTTTGGAGGTTTCTGGATTTTCGAGCTGGGTGATGGCAGCGAGGCCCCGGAGCTGAACGATCGTTTGCCGGGTGTGTGACCGAGGGCAGCTCTGCCCGAAGCAGGGCTGGTTACGGGGCAGAGGCTGGGACAGCTGCTGGTGCTGGGGCTCTGCTGTGGGCAGTGCCTGTCCCTGAGGTGCTCTGGTGGGTGTGTGGCACCCGTGAGCCTGGCACAGAGGAGCGTGCCGAGCGCCGCTGCCGGCACCGCAGCAGCAGCAGCGGGCACCTGATTTGCATAGAGGTCATGTTTTGCTAATATGTGTCTTGTAGAAGCAGACAGCATGTAAAAGAGGGTGGTTAAAACCTGACCCAGCCATGTTTTTAAATTTCAAATTATGCATAACGTATGCATTAAATTAATTAGGGAATTCATTAAGAGGGGAAGAGTAAAGAAACTAGTGAGCAGTGTGCAGCATTAGTAATGTAAGCCATTTTCTATAATTGTTATATAGAATTGGTCTCATAACATTATCCTTTGATAAATTATTGCAGCATAATATGATATATGTAGCTTATTAACAGTTTCATTAATTACTATTAGAGCAAAGACGCTGAAGTCTGGCACACATAGAACAAGTGTCGAAGCAGATGGTTGAAATCAGTGAAATGCAATTGGCTGCTGAACCCTTTTACCTAATTACATCATTACACCAAAACAGTTAAACCAAATTCGTCAAGCTGTCTGCTGAGCACTGGGATGTCAGGGGTGGGGATGGCCCCTGGGCCCCACGGGGTGCAGGGACCCTCTGGGCATCACCCCCTGGCTGTGGTGGCAGGAGCTCCTCAGTCCTGTCTCCCTGCATCCCAGGTGAGCCTCAAATTCCTTTTCCCACTCAGCCTCGCTGTCCCTGGGCCCGTGTCCCAGGCTGTGCAGGGAGGGCACTCACCAGCACTCTGATTGCTGGTTCCTTTATCAGGACCTTGCCACATCCTCACTGTGCCGGGTTCTGTGGGGAGCTCTGCCCTCCACACCCTCACTCGGAATGTTTAACCTCGGCTCAATCAGCCAGGCTGCTCCCAGCACCACTGCACACCCCGGAGCAGCATGACCCTCCTTCCCCATCGATTTCTGTGAGCAGGGTGAGCCTTGAGCTGTTTTACCCCATCCCAGAGCCTCCTAACCTCAGCACGGGCTGGGCTGCACACATCTCCTCTCCCCCCTGCTGGAATGCACCAGCCTGGCTTCTCTGCAGGACATGGAGGAGTTTGGGAGAGGATCTCGGGGCCTGGGGGCTGCAGGGGTCCCTGTGCAGCCTGGGGCACCCTGCCTTGGGAGGGAGAGCCCTGCGTGGTGGGCAGCAAAGCCCTGCTCCCCACTGCGGGGTGGTGCCTTTACCTCAGCACTCACTGGCTCCATCACTCACTCCTCTGTGCCCCAGGCTGGCCAGGACACCCAGAGGCATCTCTGGGAGGTTCCCAAACCCCCTGTCGTGCTGGGGGTGGCCTCGGATGAGCAGAAGGAGAGAGAAGATGTGGAGCCCTAAATACAAAGCGTGAAAAATCTGCAAGTGCTCAACTTCTGCCTGAGCATCAGCAGGTGTGTGGGAGCGGCGGGGGAGGGCGTGGACTGAGTCACTGAGCAGCGTTTCATGTGTTTGGGAGTTATTTTAATTATCGATTCTGGCGGTTTTCAGGAGATCTCACACCTTTGTGCTCCCCCAGCACCACCCTTGGGCACCAGCACGGGCACCAGTGTCCATGGAGACAGAGTAAAACAGATGGGGACAATCCTTCAGCAGGGCCTGTGGGGGTAGGACAAGGGAGAGGGGCTTTAAAATGAGGGAGGGGAGATTTGGTTCCGTGTTAGGGAGAAATTCCTGGCTGGGAGGGTGGGCAGGCCCTGGCACAGGGTGCCCAGAGCAGCTGTGGCTGCCCCTGGATCCCTGGCAGTGCCCAAGGCCAGGCTGGACACTGGGGCTGGGAGCAGCCTGGGACAGTGGGAGGTGTCCCTGCCATGGCAGGGTGGTGGCACTGGGTGGGCTCATGGGCCCCTCTCATCCCAAAGCAGTCTGGGACTCTCTGGGGCAAGGGCAGCCTGGCAGAGGGACAGGTGAGCTGGGGCAGGGCACTGCCTGTCCCTGGGAGCTCTGCCAGCCCTGTCCCAGTGTGAAATCAATGTGCCAGCTCAGGGCAGGGCACAGGGCAGAGCAGGGACAGCAGGGCAGGGACAGCAGGGCAGGGCCAGCTCTGGGCAGGGACAGCAGGGCAAGGACAACAGGGCAGGGCAGGAACGGCAGGGCAGGGACAGCAGGGCAGGGACAGCAGCTCTGGGCAGGGCACAGGGCAGCCAGGCAGGGCTGGGTGGGATCATCCCAGGGGCTGCTGAGGAAGGATTCCAGCTGCTGAGGAAGGATTCCAGCCAGGAATGTCAGAGCAGTGCTGTCCTGTGCATGTGCAGCAGGGGACACAGACCATCCTGAGTCAGGAAAACGTAACAGAAATGGGTTCTGCTGCTGTGTGAAGGGAGCAGCAGGTACTAATTAATGATTACCCTGATTAATGTGGGGCTCTCCGTGGCAGGGGTGATGAGGAGGGGCAGCACTGCCCCCAGCATGAGGCTCTCAGTGCCAAGGACTGGCAAAAAGTCTGGGAGGCCCTGGGTGAGTGCAGCTGAAAAGCCTCTCCAGAAATACTCCAGGGCTATTTGTGATGCTTGTGCAACCGAGCAGGCACCTCTTTTTTTTATTTCTCTTCCGCAGGAATTAAATTAATTTTAGAAATGGCACTATAACTATTTTCCTGCCTCAGGGACCATTTGTTTTAAAATCATAAAAGACTTTTATATGACACTGCACTGACATTTGATGTGAATAAATTAAGGGAATTAGTACAAAACTGCTTTCTTGCTCTGCAGCTTCCCAGCACAGCTCTGCCTGCACACACGGTGGCCGAGGCTGTGAGCAGGCGCTGGTGTTGGTGTGCCCACCGAGGGATGCAGAGCAGCCCTGACAGCTCCACTGCTCCCTTGGTGGGGGCAAACCCTCGGTGAGTGGGGATCATGGATGCACAGGGTGGTTTGTGCTGCAGGGAACCTTAAATCCCCCCCAGTGCCACCCCTGCCCTGGCAGGGACACCTCCCACTGCCCCAGGCTGCTCCAAGCCCCAGTGCCCAGCCTGGCCTGGGACACTGCCAGGGATCCAGGGCTCTGGGCACCTGTGCCACCCTGCCCACCCTGCCAGGAAAAACTTCCTGCTAAAATCCAATCTAAATCTGGATTCAGAGCCCAGGCGTTCAGACTTGCCTTGTTTTGCTCCTTCAGAGGAGCACTGGGTGCCCGCTGTGTTTAACTGTCCGGGTGCAGCTCCAGGCAGCAGGGATGGCACTTGGCTGTACCCTCAGCTGTCCCCGGGTCTCTGGGAGGGATTCCTGCTGCATTTGCTCCAGCCCCACTGCTCCTGCTGGTAGTGGGGGGAGTTAAAAGCCCCCGAGCTCTGCCAGGAGATCACATTCTTTTTGTGCTCTAACCCCACCATGTGATATTTAAGCAAATTGCATTATTCCGTGGTTATCTTCCTCCATGGGCACATATGGTCAGAAGGGTGCAGGATACAAAATGCAGGGGTGCAGGGATGCAGGGGTACAGGGGTGCAGGATGCAGGGATACAGGGTGCAGGGGTACAGGGATGCAGGGGTACAGGGATGCAGGGGTGCAGGGGTGCAGGCATGCAGGGATGCATGAGTGCAGGGGTGCAGGGGTACAGGGATGCAGAGGTGCAGGGGTGCAGGATGCAGGGGTACAGGGGTGCAGGATGCAGGGACACAGGGGTACAGGGGTGCAGGGGTGCAGGGGTACAGGGATGCAGGGGTGCAGGGGTGCAGGCATGCAGGGATGCAGGGGTGCAGGGGTGCAGAGCACAAGGCTCAGGTGACAGGGCTGCAGGGTTTTGGATGCAGGGGTGCAGGATGTGGCTGCAGGGTTGTCAGCAGCTCTGCCAGGACACGTCCAGAACCATCAAAGCAGAGCAGCTGGGGAGGGGTGGCTGCTCAGTCCTGTGGAGGGACCTGAGGGGTCTTAGGGCCACCACCCCCTGTGCCCTCCCTGGCCCTCTGGCCCAGGGGTGGTGGCCATGGCCGTAGTGGCCGTGGTGGCCATGGCTGTGGTGGAGGTGGCAGTGGTGGCAGTGGCAGTGGTGGCAGTGGTGGCTGTGGTGGTGGAGGTGTCCGTGGTGGCTGTGGCAGTGGTGGCAGTGGTGTCCATGGTGGCAGTGGTGTCTGTGGCAGTGGTGGCCATGGCAGGGTGGCCGTGGCAGGGTGGCCATGGCAGGGTGGCTGTGGCAGGGTGTCCATGGTGTCCATGGTGTCCATGGTGTCCGTGGTGTCCATGGTGTCCGTGGTGTCCATGGTGTCCATGGTGTCCGTGGTGTCCGTGTCCCCTCGCCCCGTGCCCAGGGGAGCTGATCCCAGCAGGGATCCTGGCAGGAGGGGCCCGAGCTGAGCTCCCCCTCTGCTGCCGGGTACTTGTACAGCAAAGTGCTGTTAATAATCACTGAAATGCTCTGGTGTCAGTCACTGCTCTTTCTTTGTAAATGTTACTCGTTTCATAAATAAATCAAAACCTGCAGAGCCCGGGTTTTCAGAAACTTGAATGCTTTTGTTAAAATTGTATGAAGCAAATTCACAAACACGTGATTTATATTATCTCAGTACAGCACAGGAGATGATAGAATATACTATTTAAATTAACTCCTCTCCCAACAAATGAAATCAATTCTGTTCTTGGGTTACTTTTCATCTGCCTTTTGTCTTGTTGCTGAATCTTTTCTGTTTCTTTCACTCATTCATCTATTGTGCCCTTTCCTTGATCTGATAGCATTAAACATATAATTAAGTCATAAAGGAGGGAACTGATGAGTATAGCAGATGGTAATTGCTTCCTACATTTGAATGAAATGATATGCATTGCTACAATTTACAGCTCTCGCCTCATATTTTATTCAGGAACCTTTTATCTCTTTTCCTGCAGAATTATTCTGCAATAAATTTAGACATCTTATCAATAGCTTGGGTGATAGTCGCAGGAGCAGGGGAAACTGAACTTTGTGCATCTTAATGTTTAAAATAATTTTCTGCAATAATTGAATTATCTCCCAGCGAACACCAGAGCGGGTACCTGCCGGCCTCGGTTGTTTTCCTTTATAAAGCTCAGCCTGTGATTGAAGAGGGAAATCCAGGGGTGTAACTGCACTCATTGCAGGAGGAGCTGCAGGAGCCCCCCGAGGCTCCATCTCTTGGGGGTCAGTTTGTTTTGCTGAGGTGCCATGGAGGTGGAACCTGCCAGGGGCTCAGCCCAGCAGCCTCTGGGTGCTCACAGGGCAGCCCCTGCTCTTCCACGCTTAGAACTGAAAAACAAAACAAAACAAAACACCAACCGAAAAAAGTTTAAACTTATTTCCTCTGCAAACTGCACCCAGCAGGGCCCGAGGGTGAAGGAGCATCTGTGGCCTTGGGGTGAGAGGGTTTCCTCTTCTTCTGGAGTCCTTAGAGGGAGAGAATTTATGACTCTCACAGGGAATGGCATAGGCACTTGGCCATAAAACATCAGGTGAAGGAGAAGGGGGTTTTGGGGAGGAACATCCACATTTTGGTACTGTCTGTTAAAGAGCCAAAGGGGTCATGGGAGAAGCACTGGAGCAGAATGAAATCAGGTGAATTTAGCTAGGGGGAGAAGCTGGGAGAAAAAAGAGGCTTATTAAAAACTAACTTCTGGTTTTCAGTCTAACTTCAAGAGCAGCAGTCCTTCTATTTCTCAGCTTTTAGTTGATCCCTTAGTTTTTATTATCTTATTTTTCATTCTATTCCTTGGCTTTTATTTAATTTCTTAGGCTTTTTCTAGGTCTATTCTATTTTATCTTGTTTTTCTTCTTCTTTTCTCCTGCCCCTCCTCTTTCTCCTCCTCCTCCTCCTTTTCTAGCCGTTCTATCCATCGATGCCACTGTGTCCCTGGCCATGAGAACAGCCAGTTGCTGTCCTGCTGGGAGGCTGGGACCTGCTGCCACTCGTGTCACAGTGTGTCACTGTGTCACTGTGTCACTGTGTCACTGCTGTGACCTCGCACCTGCAGCCGGAGGGGCTGGGATCCTGGTGTAGCTGAGCTCCCATGCCTCAGTGCATCCTCAGCCAGTGCAACCTTCCCTTCCCTTCCCTTCCCTTCCCTTCCCTTCCCTTCCCTTCCCTTCCCTTCCCTTCCCTTCCCTTCCCTTCCCTTCCCTTCCCTTCCCTTCCCTTCCCTTCCCTTCCCTTCCCTTCCCTTCCCTTCCCTTCCCTTCCCTTCCCTTCCCTTCCCTTCCCTTCCCTTCCCTTCCCTTCCCTTCCCTTCCCTTCCTTCCCTTCCCTTCCCTTCCCTTCCCTTCCCTTCCCTTCCCTTCCCTTCCCTTCCCTTCCCTTCCCTTCCCTTCCCTTCCCTTCCCTTCCCTTCCCTTCCCTTCCCTTCCCTTCCCTTCCCTTCCCTTCCCTTCCCTTCCCTTCCCTTCCCTTCCCTGATGATTTCTTTCCCCCCCAAGCCCCGGGTTTCCCCTGAGCGCTGTCCCCGGTGGGATCTGGGCTGGTTTCGGGCCATATTCAGCCCGAACTCCCCCCGCTGTTGCAGAGGTCAGCAGGAGGCTCCGTCTGCAGCCCCCGGGCGGGTCTGACGGCAGCGCTGACCCCTGCCCGCCCGCAGCCCGGGGAGGAGCTGCTGGCATCCATCAGCCCCGTAACCTAATAACGGAGCTGATGGGGAAATGACAGAGGGACCGGCTTCTGGCCAATATTGCTGCATTTCGCACCATTAGAGCAATCTTCTGTGGAGAAAAGAACACGACCGTGTGTGGCCACATCCATTTCCATCCCCAGGCGCGCCGGCAGAAGCGCTGCCCCGATTCCCCCGGGGGTTTCCTGGACGTGGGGAGCCATTCCTCTCCCTTCAGTGCCAGGGCTCACCCCATCCCTCTCAGTGCCAGGGCTCACCCCATCCCTCCCCCTCACTGCGGGGCTCACCCCATCCCGAGTGGAGCCATCCCTCTCCCTCACTGCCTCCATCCTCTGCCCAGCTCTTCCTGGTTTTCCCCGCCCTGGGATTTTCCTCCTGTGCTCTTCACCCCTGGATTGGCACAAGAGCAGCGATGTGATTTCCCCCTCATCACCCAGGAAAAGGGGCAATGGAGCCACTGTTCCAGCAAATTCAGAACTGTTGGCGGTGTTGTGGGAGAGGTCAGAGAGCGGCCGTGGTGAGGGCAGAGCGTGGGCACACCCGGGACTGGTGGCACTGCACCCGTGCCACCTCCTGCCGTGGGGGGACAGCTGGGCTCCCACGGGGCAGCAGGAGGGGTCTGACCCGGGCACCAGAGAGCCGGGGAATCCCTCTGCACCCACCGGGAACCAAAAACTGACACAGGGAAGGGAAGGGAAGGGAAGGGAAGGGAAGGGAAGGGAAGGGAAGGGAAGGGAAGGGAAGGGAAGGGAAGGGAAGGGAAGGGAAGGGAAGGGAAGGGAAGGGAAGGGAAGGGAAGGGAAGGGAAGGGAAGGGAAGGGAAGGGAAGGGAAGGGAAGGGGAGGGAAGGGAAGGGGAAGGGGAAGGGGAAGGGGAAGGGGCAGGCTCTGTGCTGGGCCAAGGTGAGTGTTTTAGAGAGATAAGTGAGGTCAGGAGATACAATCTCGATAGGGATGGGTGAGGGTGCTGCTCTCCTTGCACAAGGCTCTGTCTCTGCGGGGTTGTGTTCCCTGCAGCCCAGGAGCCGGCTGGGAGCACAGGGCTGCAGATCCCTGCTCTCCACGGGTGGGTGATGTGTCCAGGAGCAGGACCAGCACTTGCCTCTTCCCTCTTTTCAGGGGCAGAGCTGCCTTTTCCCACCTTTTCTCAGCGTTTGTATTTTCAGTGCTTGAGCAGGTGCTAAAAAGCACCCAAACCGTTTCACAGTTGTTTATTCCCCTGGTTTGTGATTTTTGGCCATATTTAGACAAAATGAGGCATTTGAAACAATGCACTCTTGGAGCTTCTGTTGCCTCCAGTGAGGGGCAGGACACTGTAAAACCTGGGGGTCCTGAGCTTACATGGCAGCAAATCCACGAGCTGACATCGTGCAGAGCACCCTGACTCCTCACCGCGCTCCTTCTGAGGGGTGAGGCAAGAAAGACTTGTCAGCAATAATTTCCTGAGTGATTTTTAAAGGCCTGTGACTCCCTCCCTTATTGGTTTTAATAAAAGAGTCACTGCTCCCCGAGCTCGCTCGGGAAATTATTGCCCATCAGCAAGACAAAAGACAAACAGATGAGCTATTGACAGCGGCAGGGTGAGCCCCTGTGCTGCCTGTTACAGACAGGAGTTGCCTTTTTTCCACTGCCTGCCTGAAGTCAGGCTCTTTCTGAGGGTCGGTGCTCTGCCAAGCCCCGGGGGCTCAGGCCAGGCCCCAGGATAACAGAATGGTTTGGGCTGGAAGAGACCCTGCAGATCATCCAGACCGGGGCAGGGTCACCTTCCACCAGACCAGGGTCACCTTCCACCAGACCAGGTTGCTCCAAGCCCTGCCCAAGCTGCCCTGGAGCACCTCCCTTGCTCTGGGCGCTTTGTGAGGTTGGGAGTCCCAGCCACAGGACACGAGTGCCCAGCTGGGAGCTGTCCCTGGTGCCCAGGAGCTGCTGCAGCCGTGGTGCCACCAGCACTGGCTGGCTTGTGCCTGGCACTGCCTGCAGACAGGGACAGGGACAGGGACAGGGATGGGGACAGGGGCAGGGAGGGACGGGGCAGGGGTGGGGTGGGATGGCCATGTCCTGGGGGTTGTGCTGGGCTGGGGCAGCCAAGGGAAGGTGACAGCCCCGTGCTGGCAGTGAGAAGGGCAGAGGTGAGGTGCTGGCAGGGGACCTGCAGAGTGGCTCTGTCCTTGGGCTCAGGGCTTGGTGTCACCAGCCAGCTCTGTGGGACCACAGAACCCTGGAGAGGTTTGGGTGGGAAAAACCAGCCCACCCAGTAAAACCAGCTCACCCAGCAAAACCAGCTCACCCAGTAAAACCAGCTCACCTGGCAAAACCAGCTAACCCAGCAAAACCAGCTCACCCAGCAAAACCAGCTCACCCAGTAAAGCCAGCTCACCCAGTAAAACCAGCTCACCCAGCAAAACCAGCCCACCCAGCAAAACCAGCTCACCCAGCAAAACCAGCCCACCCAGCAAAACCAGCTCACCCAGCAAAACCAGCTAACCCAGCAAAACCAGCTCACCCAGTAAAGCCAGCTCACCCAGTAAAACCAGCTCAGCCAGCAAAACCAGCTCACCCAGTAAAACCAGCTAACCCAGTAAAACCAGCTCACCCAGCAAAACCAGCCAGTACAACCATCCTCCAGCACAGCCAAGGCCACCACCAAGCCATGCCCCCAGGAGTGGGGGCAGTGCCAGGCAGCTGGTACAGCAGGAACACTCCTGGTAAATCCCAGCTTTGTCAAAAATGCACTCCTAGGAAATGCTAAAATGCACCCAGTGGATGTGGCCAGCCAGGGTGCTGTGGGCTGGTGCTAGGACACGTCCCCAGGGCCCTGCTGGGGAGCCTGGCTGGGCACTGGTGCTGTCCCCACAGCGCTGGAGCTGAACTCAGCACAACCCATCCCCAGCATTTCGTGGAATTTAGGTTTTCCACCCGTCAGCTTGGGAAAAATGTGGTTATAACGCTGAGATCCCAGTGCTGGGAGGGGAAGGAGGGCGACAGGAGTGATTCAGATTTGGGGAGCAGAGGCTGAACGTGCAGCTGTGTGTGGTCAGGCTGCTATTGATGCTCGGGAGTTTCCAATTGCTGGTAATGGACTGGGGAAAAGGGATAATGTGTTTGATCGATCAGCATGGACAAATTTCATTTAGGGGATCAATAACAGTTTATACTTGACAGAGCAGAGGGAGCGCATTTATTTTCCCCTTTGATTGAATAAATGTTTCCAATGAAAGTGCAGCTGTGCAGCAGCCCAGCTCGTGCCGGTGTGAGTGCAGGTGAAGTGTGTTTAAAGGCAGCCCTGGGTGCCCTGCACAGCGGGGCTGGGGCTGCAGACAGAGCTGATGGGCACCTCATTAGAGCAGAAGGCAGGGAAAGGGCACAGGCTGGCTTCCCTGGCTGCCAGTGCTGGGAAATACCAAAGAGAGACATCACTGGGGCATGTTCTTCAAGGGTGGGGAGAAAAGGGAAGGGGTTTTTTTTTCCCCTGGGCTTTTTTCCCTTTTCTGTATCCAGCATAACTCCTTTGAGAAGATATGTGGGAGGGCAAAGAGGCTGAGGAAGCAGCCACAGCTCTGCTGGCATGGGCTGCTCCCCTCCCAAGCAGCCCCTGCGCCTCCAGGCTCTCCTGTGGCACCTCGGGGACCATGGGCTGGCCAGGGGTGGCCAGGGGGGCTGGGCTGCAGTGTCCCAGCCCAGGTGGCTCTGGCTTCTCCCCTTGGCCCAGCCCCAGTGCCCAGGGGGAGCTGTGGGTGTGCTCTGCCAGCCAGGAACAGGCACCCAGCCCTGCTCCCCTGTGAGAGCAGCCTGGGGGCTCACAGGGACCCTCACAGGCTCCTCCTGTCAGCAGGGTCACTCTGGGCACTGTGGTGACATTCTGCATGGTCCAACCCTCCCATCCCCAGCTGGGCACCATCTCCAAACCATCTGCCTCTCCTGGCACGTTAGCTGGGCTCTGAGAGCTTCAGCATCTGCACCACTTCCCCCTTGGAGCAGGGGAAACCCCTCTCCAGCAGAGCAGGACAGAGCTGGTCCCTCACCACTCTCAGCCCCCCAACCAGACCTTGGTGGGGGACACCCGTCCCTGCCCAGGGCACTGTCCCTCCTTTCGGGGCTGGGAGGCCTGGGACACCACCCAGGAGGGTCTCACAGTGGCACTGGAGAGCTGCTGCCTTCCCCCCGGCCCTGAGGGTCACTGTCACCTGGAGATGGCCACGGGACCTGTGGGGTTTGCCTGCTGCAGGAGGAGCTCTGAGCTGGGGGAAGGAGGGTGGATTTTGGTGTGGGAGGAGGAGAGCAGGAGCCTCCCTGGGTCTGCAGGGGCCAGCAGGAACAGCTCCTGCCAGGCACATCCTGCTCAGGTGCTCTCCCAGGAGTGTCCCTGAGCCAGGGATGGCCCTGCCAGGCACATCCTGCTCAGGTGCTCTCCCAGGAGTGTCCCTGAGCCAGGGATGGCCCTGCCAGGCACGTCCTGCTCAGGTGCTCTCCCAGGAGTGTCCCTGAGCCAGGGATGGCCCTGCCAGGCAGGTCCCACTCAGGTGCTCTCCCAGGAGTGTCCCTGAGCCAGGGATGGCCCTGCCAGGCAGGTCCCACTCAGGTGCTCTCCCAGGAGTGTCCCTGAGCCAGGGATGGCCCTGCCAGGCAGGTCCCACTCAGGTGCTCTCCCAGGAGTGTCCCTGAGCCAGGGATGGCCCTGCCAGGCATGTCCCACTCAGGTGCTCTCCCAGGAGTGTCCCTGAGCCAGGGATGGGTGAATCCCACCCTCCATCATCGTTAACTCTGACTTTGGCTTTCCTGCTCCAGGCAGCTCTCATCCCCGTCCCTGGTCTGGGTCTGCTCCCTCAGGCCAGAGGAGAACGTGCAGGAATTGGCTCCTTTGGGCTGTTTCAGGCCCGTTGCAGGGTGGCCTTTGCAGGCTGAGCACCAGGTCACAGGGGGCTCCTGCGGGGGCTCCCGGGTTGGGGTGAGTGTCCTCTGGAAAGCTGAATTCCCCCGTTTGGTGGTGTTTTGTGAACTCTCTCTCTACGAGAGGCTCAGAAGCAGGTTTGGCCGGTGGCAGACCGTAATTAATCTCCAGCTGACGCAGATGATAACTTTCCCTTGCAATATGGAGCAAATGCCGTAGAACATGCAGCCAGCCCCAGCTCCAGATGCATCCCTCCTCTCCTCAGCTGCCTCGCTCAGCAAGGCGGGAGC